>WHPZ01582320.1:0-15160 GCA_016617965.1 Macrosiphum rosae | reverse complement strand
ATATCTTAGAAAATAATTTATAGTACTAACAAATTGTACCAATTATATTATATTATGTACTATATTACAAAATAAAGTGTGATATTTAAAGATACATTAGTAATGACTTATAAAACACACAAAAATGCCTTAAAATCTATAAAATAACAAATAAAAAGTAGCCACCAACCTTACTCACATTTCTACATTGTTCTACCAAAGACTTAGTCCTAGTAATTTTTTTAATTTTAAATTTTTATTTTGATATTATTTCTTTGCTATAAATTTAACAGCGGTTTTTTCATGCTATAATAGTGCAGTATTCACTACCAAAACTAGTATAGTATTACCTACACTAAGGTAATTATTTTGTCATTATAAAATCATTTTTGTTATTAGTGTTATTACTTCAATAACAATAGAGTTGGTAAATATTAATATAGATACAATTAAATATGTTTTTGAGATAAGATTAAATTATCGTCCTTTGAAATCTAAAATTTTACAAAGCAATACTTAAAATGAACATAAATAAGATAAAATGTTCAAAATTAATATTAAGTAATATTTAAAAAAAAAAAAACATTTTAAACAATAAATACAAATTTGTATAGATTGATTAGCATTATAATAATATATCACTTGTAGAAATAAAATCAAAAGTCATTAATATCCTATCTCTAGTTATATTTGTATAAATTGGGTTAAAAAGTAATAGTACAATATTATTATATTTATACATATAAAACTTGTTTATTATAATTTGGTGAAATATAGTTTTAAGAATATAAAGGAATAAATATAAAAAAAAGGTATCTACTCAAATATTAAATTTTACAAACAGATGAGTCAGTGCGATGGCGACAAAATTCATGGGATGAAGTAACACAGTCAACCACTATTAATGAGCGGCACACTCCTTCACAAAAAAGTTCAAGTTCTGACAGAGATCCAGAACTTTCATCTGAAGAAGAAAGTAACAAGTATGTACTTACATTCTCTGGTATTCTCTTAATTGTTTCTTTTTCAAATTTCAAATTTTTATATTCAGGAGTTATGAAACGAGAAACAATGTTTCTAAAACATTGAGATGGACAAAGAACCCTCCAGATCCAGATCCACCTTCTAGTCCTGGCTTATTATCAAGATGGTTTTCATTAAGAAGATGCTCACAATATGATCTAGATGTTCGGCCAAATAGCAAAATGCCTTTATTACCCGAGGTATATTAAATATTAATATTGTTTTTTTAATTTTAATATTGTGTACAATATTTCCTATTTAATATTGTGTACAATATTTGTGTACTATCTTTCCAAAAAAAATTTCTATTAGGTATAAAGTTAGATACTGTAGATTCTAGTATAGAAACATGTAATATTTAATTTTAAATTAATTGTTCTTTTAAGGTTGAAGAAGACTGTTTTTCTAGGCGACTTATTCCACCAAGTCTTCCACCTGCACCTCCTGATATTTCTGAACAAGAACTAAGACGTAGATATATTGTTGATGATATAGTGAGAAGTGAAAATTCGTACTTAGCTACTCTTCATAGACTTGTGAATGTGAGTTAGTAAGAACAATCTTAAAAATATATTTGTCTTAAAATTGTATACTTTATGATATTAGGATTACAAAAAGCCTCTAGAACAAAGTATGCCATCAATTTTAAGTCAGTCAAAAATTTCAATACTATTTCATCGAGTTCCAGAGATACTTCAGTGCCATACTCTTTTTAGAATAGCGTTAGCTGAAGCTGTTGCAAATTGGGATCGTGATCATAGAATCGGTGATGTTTTTGTCGGATCTTTTAGTAAAGCAATTGTATTGGATATATACAGTGGGTTTATTAACAATTTTTTAAACGCTATGGAATTGGCAAAAACTGAAACCAAAAGAAAAGCATCTCTCGCCGAGTTTTTTAAAGTTAGTATTTCTGCTTTACTTTTGAATTAAACATAATTTATTTTAATTTATCTTTTTAAGAATCGACAAGAGGCATCCCATGACCGTCTTTCATTTTATAGCTTAATGGTTAAACCTGTACAACGATTTCCACAGTTCATTCTTTTTCTCCAGGTTTGTATTTCACTTTATCTCAATTTAAATTTATGGTTTAAAAATGTTTTTATTACATATATATTTGTTTTAGGATTTATTACATAATACAGGTTATGGTCATCCCGATAGAATGTCTTTACAATTAGCATTAACTCAATTGGAATCATTAGCAGAAATGCTCAATGAGAGGAAACGTGAGAGTGAGCAAGCTCAAGCATTCAAAGAAATGTTAAAATCCGTGTCTAGTAAGTTAGCAGTTCGTCCAATAGCAGACAGCAACAGATGTCTTCTAAGACAAGATGACGTTACTCAAATAGTAAGTTCTGAATACAAATGATACATTTTTATTACTTTTTAAAATACATTATAATGTTCATTAAAATTATTCACAGGAAATTAATCATGGAGAGGTCATTGGGAAATGTAAACCTCGACGTTTGTTATTACTAAATGATTTGCTTGTATGTGTCTCTGTAAATAACAAAGACGATTCCAATAGCACATCACAAAAAAGATTAACGTTCAAATGGAGTTTTCCAATTGCTGAAATTCAAGTACGTTACAGTTAATTTATTTCTTACTCTTATTATATTATTATTTTTTATGTTTTATTTATAGGTGATTGACACATTGTCATTGCCTAGTGTTTCACGTACAATCGCTGGTAGTGCAGCATCACATAATAGTATTACAACAGACAATTTATGTAATGAAATGAACCATCTAATGCATGATTATCAAGTAATCAGTCGTATTGTGGAATTAGCATCAACATTAAAAGGCACCTATTTGGTTAGTTTGATTAAAAATCATAGTTTTAAGATTTAATATATATTTTTTGAATTATTCCCTAATAATTTATTTTTATGAAATAATTATTTTATTTTTAGGATCTTGCTCCAGATCATTTAAAAGGAGTCTTAAATGCAATACAGTGTGAAGTGCAATACAAAGGAGATCAGGTAGCATGGATGGATTCCTGTTGTCTCCAGTTATTTATAAACCGTCAAGGATACACTTTTCAAATGGAAAATCCTGATTTACGTAAAGGGTGGATCACTGGTAAATTCTAGAATAACTATGATTTTACTTATCTAACCATTAAAAATGTTTTGTAGAATTAAGGCTTGCACGCTTGGCTCTCGATCCAAATAATTCTCCAGCTTGGGAAGTTCCTGACCAGGAGTTGATGCGCCCAATGACAAAAATGCCTCTATTCGTAGGTGCTCATCCTATAACTTCGTCTAGCAAACAAGCAGAGGTAATATTTAAATTTGATTAATAGAAATAATTTAAATTGTACTAAATATTATATTGTAATAACTGTGCAGGTGACTTGTGGATGTTTTTATTCTTCTGGCTGTGGTAAATTTTCTTATTTGTGGGTGTGCACTACAAATATTCCGATGAACACACATATAGCCATAATGTCTGTTAATAATACTTGCATTCTAAAACAAATTACAACATTAGACTTGCCACAAACCATTGTAACTGCTATAGAGTATGTTAGAGCCTCTGATACAGTTTGGATGGGTACAAATCATAAAAGGTGACTAAAGTGTTTTATAAATCATTTTAAGAAATATTATTTATGGTTAATAATTTTCATTTTGATCTTTTAGTATTTTGATTTTTAATACTGCTGACATGTCAGAAGAAGCAAGTATTTCATTACCGGGTGAAGACGAGAGTCTCAGAGTCACAGCAATCAAACACCATTGTGATACTGTGTTCGTAGCTTTATCAAATGGCTCATTGCTTCTTTATAGAAGAGGTAACCAATCCAAAGAACCAGAGATTGTAGTTTTGGGTCTTGATGCACCTATAACATGTATATTACCTATTAATTTATCATTATACGTGGCATGTGGAAAACAAGTGTTTGTTATGAGTGCCATCACTGGAGAACTTCAAGTAAATATAAAACTAAATGATATATAATTTGTTTAACTAATAAATGTGAAACATCAATTTTTATTTAGAAAAATTTTACCATTCATCACGGAAAAAATGTCAATCTTTTGGCTCATTCTGGTGTTGGACTTTGGCTTTCGTTAATGAATTCAACAACTGTTTGTTTGTACCACACTGAAACATTCAAACATTTACAGGTAAATCAATTTTTCTATAGTGTTAATAGAATAACATAATGTATATAATTTTTAATTTATGATGATTATACTTGCTTAAAATATAATATATTTTGTATTATTATTCCAGGACATTAATATTGCATCAAATGTTATAAGATTAAAAGGCACTGCTACACCAGTTAATGTTACTGCACTTATGGCCTGTAAAGGTCTCCTGTGGGTTGGAACTGATGCTGGTATTAGCTTAACAGTTCCATTGCCTCGTTTAGAAGGTGTACCTATAATCAGTGGCAAAGTAAATGTTTCTTATCATGGGCATACCGGTCCGATATCTATTTTGGTGCCATTACAAGACCCACCTACGGTTCTGAAACGCCCACCTTCAAAAACATTAGCTAGTGATATTTATGATCTGTACGGTCGGTTAATGTGTGTCAAAGACTACGATAAAAATGAAGACGCTTTAAATTCAAGTCGATGGTCTTTGCGATCAACTGATGAATCATCAGCAGTACAACATGCCAGATCGTCAGATGTGTCAAAAAAAGATTTCACTTTAGTGACAGTGTCTTGTGGACGTGGTTATGTCAATTATCAGCAACCGTGTTGTTCAACCATTGAAAATAATGCCTACATAATACTTTGGGAGATTAAATTATAAATCTAAGTAGGTAATGGTAATTTAATTTTAATAGTTATTGAGTTGTAGGTAACTCGTTATCTTTAACCTACAAGGTGTTTCTGAAATTGATAATGTAATAATTTAGAATATATTTGTATTGTGAAAATAATTAAAAACTAATTAAATTTATCTACAGAATCATATACTTAAAAATTAACGTTAAATAAATTAATAATTATTATTATTACTCATTGGGAGTTGTATTAAGTTAGAAAATAACTCTTTTATATTAACACTAGCCTTTAAATTTAAAAAAGAAAATTGAGAATTCTATTATTTAATTTTATGCTTTCTAAATACATATTATAATATACTAACACATTTCATGAAACACCTTTTTAAAGCCAAATGACCATTTTATCTTGCCAAATCAAAACATTCTTCTTCCTTAGAGCTGTATACTGTAGCTGTAAATAGTATTAATTATAGTTATAACTCATAAGTATTAAATTAAATAATAATATTTAAATGAAAACATTGCTGTGAAAAGAGTGATTTTTTTATTTTATAAATTACCTGAGTAATTATTAACTTTTTCTCATTTTCTCATTTTGTTGTTTTATCTTATTTTATTTTATAATCTCTATTATTAACTATATTTAAAAAATAAATTTGTGATAGTTGTCTTCTTATGTCTATTCTGAAATTTAATATAAACAGACCATTAGTGCATCATGTTCCTTTCACATTTTATTACAATTAAAATAATTGCAATTTAACACTTAATAACATTTTTTTTCATAGATATTTTCCTTCATAATCAGTCCATTAAAACTGTTAATTATTATTTTAGCTCAATTGGGACTTAAACATGTTTAGCCGCTCAATAATTATTTTCAACTCCATAATATTATTACTTCTATTATTTTTAACTTTCTAAGTATGCCTTTAACAGCTCTAATACCTTGAAGCTGTTGATTATAGATAGTTAATATTTAATATATAATTATAAGTATTTAAAATAGTATTAACTTATATTAGTGTATTTGTATACAATTAAAAACATAATATTATAATATGTGCTGCGGAATGATTAAAAATGATTGTTTTTAAACTTTTTAACATAATATACGTTGCAATAACAAGAAAACAATACAAATCTATAGGTAATTTGAATATAATTTAATTATTTGTTGTTGGATTATGTACAGATTATCCATAAGTTCCAGTATTACACTGCTACACAAACACATTTTTCCCAATTCGAATACTTGAAATTAGTATTATTTACCAGTTTTGTAAACTTTTACTTTTACTTTTCTTTCACTCATAGTGTTTCCCTTGATAAATGGTTCAACAATATTTGTCAGTATTTCATGTCATCAAAAATGGTAAACATTCATTATTATTTATAACTCATATATAATATATATTATATATTTAGTATTTGACTGCTCACTACTCTTATGATTGAATCTCTTTATACTATATTTATATATAGTTTATATTCTAAAGACTCTGTATAATATTCTCGAATTTCTTAGAGTGTTTTAAATCAATATAATTTATATGAGCCGTTTTATCGCCATCGGATGACTAGTATTATTAGTTAAAATATAATATTTTTTCGGTGTCCATTTTAATACAATCTGTTTTCCCCTCATTACTACTTGTACCTTCAATTACTTTAAGCCCTTGAAGACACAAATACTAATATGTAGTGTATAAGTGTTACCCATATTTAATACTGTGGTGTACTTATTACAATTCACCCAAATGCTTTTAAATCATTATATTATTTACATTGTAATATTATCATAGGTATTAACTTAGAGTTTTGTATTATTTATTATTATACCTATTATATAAGGCAATGACAAACTGTATTTTACGGTATTAATATGACATCCAATACACATTTGTCACTTACTATTAGTGCATAATAATAATATTACATATATATATATCAACAATTTGTGTTTCTTCCTAGATACTGCGCCAAACGTTTAGTTTTATTTAAGTAATAATAAAACACACACAAACATATATATGTTATATATATATTATATATATTAACATGATACATTTAGTCAATTAAGTACAAAATAAGGAACAGATACACACACATACACACAAGTGCACGTGCACAAACATATTTATCGTAAGTAAAAAATTCTCTATTTTGATGTCAGTATAATAGTTGTAGACATTCTGCGACGTTAACTAATGTATAGATTGTTAAAAATAAAACAATTTTAATATTATGCTCTCGCTCTCGTTACTAATCAGCATAATAATAAATAGGTATGTTACAAAACTAATTTTTGCCCTCACTCATTTATAGGTCAATTTATATTGTATAATAAAAAAATAACTAGTGTTTGCTCGGTATTTCTGTACACACACAACGCAACAGTACCTGTAATTGCTTATAAAAAGTATCGATTATATACTATTACTACTACTATTACCACTAATGTTACACGGTAAATTATATTTACATTTATTATAATTTATAATTGTTTGTGTTTAAATGATTACCTTTCGTGCCGTTGCAAAAGAATGGTACTTTGAGATTTGTATTTAATTTTTTTTTTATTGCTTTTTATACGAACATTTTATTTGTTTTTCTTTTGTTTTTCCGTCTCGAAGAAAAGATTATATATATTATTTTATATTATATTTTTATTACAACACGCCCATTATATTACTATATTTCTATTACGTAGTACATAATTTAATACAATATGTACTACTTCTAATGTCTATTTGAACGAGCTGTGTCTACTATGTATATCAAAGTCGAGAAATGAAATTTTTAATCATATATTATAATAACTATATACCTATATATATATTTTTTTTTTTACGTCAATATGATAAGTTATAATTATCGAATGTGGTTGTAATATTGTATACACTATACATGATTATAATTTAAACCAACTTAGTTTTAAACGATTTTATTTGTAAAAAGAAATTCTTTTGTATTTTGTGTAAAAAAAAAAGAATAAATATATGTTTTTTCCTTTAATTATTACTATTTATTATTTATTATGTTCGTCCTCCCATACCTATAACCAGGGCTCGCATATAAATGCTAAGTTTTATTTGCTAGATGACATAGAAATTGATTTCATGTACCACGGTTAAATGTGTGAAGTCTTATTTTGCATGTTTTTGCATATTTAGATGTTTTTTTTGTCTATTTGGCATGTTTCTATTTTATTGCATTGGGCATATTATACATGATTTTGGTATTCCTATTCATATTATTATAACAATATGCATTTTATTATGGAAATACTATGAAAGAATCAACATTTGACGGAAAAAAAATGCGATTGTTTATAATCTTTTTGAAATCTGTTTTTTTTAATTGTGACAAAAAAATATAAAATATAACTATAAAAAAATGAATGGATAATTCATGTTATTTCAAAAATTGTTTATGATTTTTTTAAGTTTATAATTTTAAATAATATGTAGTGCATATAAATGCATATTTTTTAAATTTTTAAGGCATATCTCAATGCATATTTTGCCAATTTTGAGTGCTGCATGCTTATTTAGGTATTTTTTGGGCATGCCATATAAGCACACCTTGGTAGTTGGCACCTTGTGATATGCATATTTGTATAAGCGAATAATTTTGATTTTTCGAATAATAACCTTTTCATTAATCATTACTCATTAGTACATACATGGTTCATATTTCCATTTGTTCAAATTACTGTGATAGTGTAAGTTCGAAAAATGTTAAGTATCCGTCAATATGTAGGTTAAGAAATTGGTGCGAAATGAAACTTGGGTTGTACACTATAAGCCTGAAACCAAGAATCAGTCCGAATAGTGGTGTCACACCACTTCACCTTCAACCAGAAAGTTCAAAATCACCATACCAGTAAAAAAAAATTATGGTATCAGTGTTTTGGGACTACAAAGGCATCATATTGATTGAATATATACCTCAGGGGGAGACCATCAACGCAGCGAGGTATTGTGATTTAAAAAAAAATTGAGGATAGCGATTCAAAATAAAAGGAGGGGTCTCGCTGTTAACAAGCGGAGTCTGCCTTCTGCAAGGCAAATGTCACGAAGCAATTGTTGGACTCATTGGATGGGATGTTTTGAACCACTCCCCGTATTCCCCCTGACCTGGTGCCATCAGATTACTGTTTGTTTACTTCCCTAAAGAAGCACATGGGTAGAAAATAATTTTCAATCGACGAGGGCGGTCGACAAGTGGACAAACGAGGTGGCGGCAGAGCTCTACAAGGCAGGGCATCAAAAAATGATTCTGCAGTCTCACAACCTGTATTGAAAGAGATGGCGACTATGTAGAAAAATAGCACACAAATATATTAATGTAACCACGTATTTTTTTGTTTTAAATACATTTTTTTGGAGCTTATAAAAATTGAGTACACTTAATTTCTGGACATGCCTCATATAATATTATACATTATAAACTGCAAAGATTTTGGTACTAAAACTTGTGTTAAAATTTAAGAAAAAATATATTTTCTTTGATTTTTAGCTGTTTAACAATATTTTAATCATAGCATGTAAATTGGGGGAAACGGACTATGGTGCAGGAAATGGGTAATTACCATTACACTGTAATAATGATTACATTGACCTACTCAATGACGAGGTAGAATCGACACCTGTCACCTACTATATTATAGCAGAGTGAAATATATAATTATAGCAGAGAGAGAATTTTGTATTATAATATATTTCAACACTGTATTTAGTAGGTAGGTAATCAGTGCCGCATTTAGACATGTTGCGCCCCAGTGCAAAAAAAAATTGCTTCCCCCTAAGGGGCCTACCCACTGAAAATATGGGAAATAGATCCTCATTAACCTTTTAGATTTTGAGCACAGAAAAGAATATTTGTTTTACAATGTGTGCTTTTTTTTAAAAATATTGTTTAGTAATAATTGCTTGATTCTCTCTCCGCAAAGATACATTTGAATTTATGTCACCTAAACCTTGCTTATAATTCATCATATAAATTGTTTTTATTTTTAACATACTTAAGTAGGTTGTAGGTATAGGTACTTCATGAATAAGTAAAATGAAATTATACAAAACTATGCAAATTAATATTAATTAAAAAAATTTTAAACAGCATAAGACTATAGGTATATATATTATACTATTATAACTAAATGTTATTATATAATACTATTATTAAAATAATTAAAATTATAAAATTTTAATAATTTACAAGTAAACAAATTTCTGACTACAACATTTTGGTGCCCCTAAAATACTGGCACCCTGGGCAGTTATACCCAGCCCCCCCTAAATGCGGCCCTGTAGGTAATATATGCATTGTAGAAAATCATTTTGAGTGGTAGGTATTTCAAAAGCTTTTGACTCTACTAATACTGATTGTGTTGTAATTTTTTCATTCAAGTATACCTACATTTTGTCTGTAGATCACGGTATAATGTGTAGGTACATAGGTACAACCATCAGAATTTCAGTTGAATTGGTTTGATAGGTACAAGGAAAAAGTTGCGAGCGGTATCGGTATGTACGTGTAATTTAACGATGATAGTTTTAGTACGATATAGTACCTATATAGTATATATAAAACTTAAATACACAATCGTTATTAACATTATTATTACTAATAATGTTAATAACGAATTTATTACCATCATAATATTCTTCTGTTGCTCTTTCGGTCAGCATACCCATATGGCCATATATATATTATTATATAATAGCTGGTAGGTACTTACATATAATATAATATAATATTATCATATGTCTATTTGTGTGTAACCTAGGTACATATACATTTTGTTACGAACCCTTACGTAGGAGTAGAGGAATGAAAAAAATCGGAATTACCATAATATAAATATTAAAACGACAACTTAACGGGGTCAACGTAATAAAAACGAGTACACGCGAACCACTAAAAAGCGCCGAAATATACGCTTCGATCGAACTCGGTTAATATACATATATAATATGTATAGAAGTCTGAGGTATACACGCGTTCAGCCCGGACTCGTGAATGAAAGATTAAAACATTTATTTAAATTTCCCTTATCGGGTGCATTAAGCGAAGTCCATCGGTTGGTTGTCGCATTTATTAAATATTTTGGATTGGCCATTTATAATAATATATTAAATATAATAATTTATAAGTAACCACCACCCAGGGTACCTAAAACATTATTATATAATATTAATATATTATTATTACTCTTAGACGTCACGCTCTAGTGACGTGTGACCGGGTTTTTTGTTAATATTATTGTATTAATAAATACGTAGAAACGCATTTTTAAAGAAGAACAGGCACGTATTTAGGGGAGGGGGAGAGAGTACCCTGTTTTCCGGGGTGGCAATAATCCATTTAGGGAGTGGTAAATTTATACTGACTTATTATTATTGTGTATTAATTTATTGTATCGAAGAAAAAAAAATATTTATTTTATATATTTTAATTGTTATTATAACTTTTCATTAAAAACAATTACCTGTTACAGCTCAAACATGTATATTGTTTTCATCTACTTATCAGAAAATAATATTTATAAATAAAAAACATATTTAAGGTCAACTATGAACCAAGAAAAGTGTTATACGTTGACAACTGAACAATTGAATTAGAAATAACAATTAGGTAAAGCAGATTTCGAAGAAATTATCAACTTATTTTCAAATCTCTAATTTATTAATACTGCATTATCACATTGATATTTATTTGGTTTGGTTTTGATTTGTTTATTTGATTATTTGCTTCTCCGTTATTATAATTTTAATTTTTTTTTCTGAAGTCTGAACATGTAATGATATTGTAATTTATATTATTATACACATACGTCATATACTAATATACCCATAAACATTACCTATTATTATCATTATTATTATAATATAGGTAATAATTGTACTTATATGTAAGTATGATTTTACGATTTCATACAATCATCAAAATTACCCCCTCGTAACACCGTGATACAGTGATACATTTACGTACCAGATTTTGATGATTTTTGTCAAAGTTTAAAACCTTGGGCACCACAAGGTACCTATCAAACATTCAAACGTATATTTTATATAATTCAATAATTATTATATTATTAAAATCATGAATTGATTATTATTATTTATAATTTAACTTACTTAAGTTACACGGCGACATGGATGAGCTATTTAGCTACACCTCGGTCGTTTTATTAAAGTGTAGGTACTTATGCAGTAGATATACTGGGCCCAGATTCCAGACATAATCATTGCCCGAGTGGCATAAGTGTGATGTTTAATGCTAATAATTGTTATAATTATTTAACTTATTAAGGTAACACGGCGTCATGGTTGGGCAATTTAGCAACACCTCTGTCGTTTTTTTTTTTAAGTATATGGAGAATTGCAGTGGGCATCTATCAACTATAATACGGGGTCCAGCCACCAGACATCATTGCCCGAGTGGAGTGGTATGAGTTTGATCTAACAAATGTTGTTCCCGTTAACTATTTTAAGCCACGTAGAAAAATGTTGGATTCGACAGATGAAAGGTTTAGAATTTAGATCCAAGAACGGCCACATGCTGCTATGCTGCTTGGGCTATGAGGTTTCGTCTGGACCGGGCGTCCGGGCTTAAGTATATTCATAGACTCCATAGTATTAAATAATAAACATAAGCATCAAATTGAGCTTATAGTAGTTACTATATATTAACATCACACCTCTTTTAAGTCACGTTTCATACAAACAATAAATTGGCGTACAATTTTATCAATGAATTATTATTTTCAATTATCAAGACTGGACTGAAATATTATTCGACAATAGGGACAATATCTGTTGAAAATGTTTTTTTTTCTAAAACGTTAATTTCCTTTTATTATATTATTTACTGCATTGTACTTACATTTTATGTATTTATATTTACTGCAATCATACAACCACAAATATCTACGTAATGATGTAATTTAGAGTACGTACGAAGAAAAACGTTAATTCATATACCTTGCACATAATATAATATAAATATATAATATATTAATATCACATAATATATAGTTGGCATAACTACATTTCGTGTTAATGAAGAATTATATCATTAAATGTTTTACTGCTATTTGAGTTGTAATAATATATGGTAGCCAATTTGTATACAAAGTATACTGCGGGTCATAAAATAATTTTCGTACGTTAAAACCTAGTATAATACCTAATAGTAGAAACCTATAGAAGCTCTAACTGTCTAACCTATAGAAGTAGTAACTATAGAAGACTTTAAAATAACCTTTTTAAATATACTTTTTGTATAGCCATAGTACATAGGTATTATAGGCTTTATGAGTAGATAGGACGGCCAAAATTGTTTAATTTTAATATGAGTTGCATGTAGGTAATCATTTTAAAGGACACATAAAATAAAGTCGAGAATGCTTATTGCTTAGTACTTTTATAGTCATTGGCGTGTCCAGGATATAGAAAGGGAGGGGGCGTTTCAAATTAGTCATAGAACTTCGGAGGGCGTGGCTGGTAGCTACTAAATTAATATTATCTTACCATAGATACCACAGACTGGAGAGTACACTCAGCTTTAGAGTAGGTTTCGAGTGTTTCTCGTCATCAAGCATGTCACTGTAATGGGTTGAATTTGGATTTAATGATGAGATACATCGTATACGAAAAACGATTCTGTGGGTAGATTGTAGTCCACGTCCTATATTTCTAAGGACATTTTGTTATTTATTTATAGTACATACCTAATTTATTTTTCTATTAGTAGGTAATACAAAGGTTGAATTAATTTTTGGCTGATAACGTCACATTTATAGTATTATATCATACCTGCATTATTGTTATTACTTATTAGTTATTTACTTGTAAAACAGTAGGTATCACGCGTAGGCAACTGAGAAAGGTATATATAGGTTTGTAGCTTAAACATAGTCTATATATTTTAGAACCTTGTATTGAGTAATGGGTTATGTGTTTAAGAACATATTTGTTTTCCCCAAATATTTAAAAAAATTTTCGGAATTTTTGAAATCTCACAACTAGATCCAATTTGTTATCAGAAACCACCCTAAAAGTTGAAGATTGAAACATATTATATAGGTACTGTCCCTAAAGGTGACGCCAGACAAAAAAAAGCAGACACATCACTGTAACAACTATAACAACAATATATTCCATATTGCTCCACTCAGGATCTAAGACTAATATAACATGTAAACAGTCAAACATCCCCTGGCTACACTATTGAGTATTGATCATATTACTATACTAATATATTATACTACACTCACACTGTCTATACTATATTATGGTGTACTACCTCAACTTTAACATCAAATCGGGCTTATTATTAGAGACTTGGCGTATTCCCAATATGTGCCTACTTATAAGATTATAAAATAACATTTTAATAATTACCTACATAAAGACATGCAGTTTACTTAGTTTAAATAATATAATACTTAAATGTTCAGATTAAACCAAATGTCCAAATTTATTTATCCAGGTCGGATGATACTGTAGAGTGCCGAGTAGCATGTCCATAAAATATGTTAATTATTTCTTTGCTATGCTATAACATTATGTGTCATCAAATTTACTTATTAATTCTTATACACTGTGGTAAAACTGTATAAATTTAAATAAAATATTTTTTTAATTAAAAAAAAACTTGTTTGTTTTGAGTAATAAAGCATAATGATCCATCATACTTACACATCTGTCACCTGTTTATGCAGTACTATTTTCAGTTAACGAACTGCACTTAATATGTGAAGGAATACAAATACAAAATATCGCACTGTTGCTTACGATGATTATTCGTGTAAGTAGGTCAAGGTATTTTTTAAGTCGTGCATATTAAATACTCTGAAATTCAGAATATTATTTATTATTTTTAATTTAAAAAGAAAAGGACAAGTGTATATACACATACTATGTATATGCCATATATATATATATATTATGTATTATGTATACAAATGTTCTATATATTGTTGGTAGTAAATGTAACACGCGGTATATAAATAGTACCTAGTACTTTGCAAAGGGCTGTCGACCTTTTTATCACAATAATTACTACTTTGTAGACTTGGTATAATATATATGTTTATAGTGTCAGCGAAAAAAAAACTTATGTTAAGTTGACCGGGATTGTATTAAAACGAACTCAAAAATACAAAAACAACAAATTCTACTACGCATTTCACTATTTAGGTTATTAAATGATATGCTTTAGAGATACCCGACGCAGACTTTTACACGATTTTTCGATTTAAGTTTATTTTTATTTAACTTTTTAGCTCCGTCGTTGGATTTTTTACACATTTTTAAAAACAAAATATATAATATTTTTAAAATAAAAATAAAAATTAGAATTAAATATAAATTA
>WHPZ01582319.1:0-17474 GCA_016617965.1 Macrosiphum rosae | reverse complement strand
AACAAAACAAAGTTATTGTATGCTATGATACTACCCGAACGTGTGACACTTTGTTTTAACTGTGAAAAAAATTTGAAAGCAGACACCGTCTGTGCGTTGAGTTGGAAAAAAAATCTACGAAGAGCATATCGATGACGTCGTTGATTCGAGTAACCCGTGGCTTTTAACCGTCCAAATGGGTACGGACTATTAACACGTCCTCTTTTAATTGAAGTGCGTAGTCTGGGAAAATATAAAAACATTAGGGTTGTAAATTTAACAGTGTAACGTCGTACTTATTTAAATATAAATAATAATAATTATAGTAATTTATTTACTAAAATGGCTATTTATTGAAACAAATACCGAGCCACATCCTGATATTCCTAACCTAGGTATACTGTAAGAAAATCAACCCATAAACAATTCTATAATTACAGACAAAGTATGGACATTAGACAATCATTACACTTTTTTTAAAAATAGTCGAATGAATAAAAATTGTCACTTGGTTAAAAATGAACTAAAAACTCAAGTAGGTACGATGATGTTATACACTTATATTATATCAATATAAATCAATCTCATATCCCGGTGCCCAAAAAACTCGTATTTAAAAAAAAAACCACTGTGGTAATGGATTGCACATGCTCTCCCTTTTTTTTATGTCTTAAGTGCTCCAACATTCGAACGTTCTTAATTCTTGGGGTACCTGTATATCATTATATTCAATGTATATATAATATACACATTATTTGATCATTTGTTGCGTCATTCGAACATCTTAAAACGTATACAATATATATTTATGTTGTCAACCAACAATAATATGGATGCCCTGGGTAATAACTATGCACTATGTGTATAATATTATTTATGACATAAATCTCCGTTAACGCGTTCTCGTCGGTTTTTATTTCTACACATTTCGTACAATGATACTATAGTTTTATAGGTATATGGGTGTAACGTAGATTATTGCATTTTATTTATTTCGTTTCATAACTTACTACAATGCAATATTATTTTATCCATGCAGAATTCCTATTCGTAAACAGCGAAAACTAAAATAAAATTATACAACGACCTAGTGAATTTTAGTATAATATAATAGAATAGTATATATTATATGTATATTATAATATTATCATAATACACTGATTCACCGAACAATGGCAAACTGTTGTTCATGTAAGCAATAGTTACTTATTAGTTAATATAGGTACTTACTACATCAATATTGCAGGTAATATAATATTATTGCGTATAATGGAATAATTAAAACTTAGATTAATATAATAAATTAATACAATTAGAAGTTAGAAGTAATGAATTAGAATATATTTTCGTCCAGACTTCTAGTCATCAAGTTACAAACTAACATATCAAATATTGTACTTATTATTTTTTGTACAGGCTGTAAATTCTTTATAAAATTACTAACATTAATATAATTTACCAGGTTTTAAAAACGAATTTGGAAATATTATTTTATTTACGTTTTTGACGATTACCGAAGCGTGTACTGTAAGATATGGGGATAATTTGACAATTTAAATAACAGCCACCCAGTAACTATTTAGCCACCATAGAATATTTTATTCCAATGATTTATATTAAAACAGTTTTATAACGGAATAGGTACATTATTTTAGACTTAAGGGGATCACACGTATTTTTCATACTACACCAATAATCGGTGGTAAATTACATATATTTCGGGATGTCAAATTTAAATTTGTATGCATGTATGAACTCTGAAAATATCAATGATTTTTAGGAAGTCGATTTTCAATTTTCAATTTAAAAAGACCTTATAATTAAGATTTTTTTTCAAAAATCCCATGAAATAATATTGCATTACATTTGTATTTATTTTAGGCACATCTGATCTTAAATCAAAAAAGTGATTCCTAAAGAGCATGGTCTAGAAGCTCATAAGTTCAACCGTTTTTCAAAACGTACTTCAGAACATATGTTTATTACCGCTTTTAGTTTAGTTTTTATTATAGTTATGCAAACAAGAATATATTTCATTTTTCGCGAAGTGTTGAGTGCGCGTGAGAGAGTTGCATCTGGCGACAGTTTCCCAACGCAGCATTACAGCGATTCTCGAAAACACACACTAATGTTCATCTACTGCTCACACATAGGCATAGCTCAAATGTTCATATCATGTGAATCGCGTAAATATTACTCCTTAAAACATTATACGCTGGAACCCAAAACTAATAAAAACCCTAATCCCGAAACTCAAAACTAATATCAACTTTTTTCAGTTTTAATTTCGACAAAGTTGGATATTTAAGGAGTTCCTTAGGAGCTCAATACAGGCAATTTCATATACTTTGTGTGCACTGTGCGACGGGTCGAATAAACGTGTCATTTTTAAGGAGTTATGTTTAGGCAATTATTTCACTCTTTGCGGTCACTGTTCATCTTAGTGTGGGTAATATGTATGCTTCCCACCAATCAACCACATCATACATATTACGCGCTTCACGGTCATTAAGTCATTACATAAAAATATTCAAAATCAATTTATGTACGTGAAATAGCTATACGCCCCACAAAATTTAAGTATTTCAAAAGATCCGATTTAAAGAATGTAAAGACGTTTGAATGCATAAACAAGATTACTTCGCATCGGTCAGAGCACTTTCTTAATTTTAGCAAATCCTTGACGGGAATACACATTTTCAACTTTATCAAATCATTTTATTAAATATATTGAAAACTGTTAAAATATTGATTATATATTATGCTTTGACCGATGCAAAGTAAACTTCTTTATCAAATCAAACATTTTTGCACTTTATTTAAATCGAACCACTGGAAGTACCTCACTAGCTTTTTGTCAGTCGTTAAAGTCGTTTTTAAGATAAATCGACAGGGTTTGCAGGGGCCACGTTGATCGGTAACTTCGCTGCAGTGTAGCCCCATAGGAAACGGAAAATAAGTAATGTGCACCATCACATATTATACACTCAATGAATGGTATTATACTATTATCATAATATAACATAATAACTATATTGTTCTGTGGTAGGTAGGTATTACTAAAATACGGACTACAGTAATGTGAGGGTAACCCGAGATAATCGAAAATCGAATTTCGGCAACACCCTAATATTATTCTAACGTCGTTCGTACACATCGCACACAATAATATACTATGCACGACTACTAAAAGAGCTACTACACAACTACAGTGCTACTTATCACCTCGTTACGAACTTTTGCATTCATTTGATACGGTCTATAACTACAGTATTATGTTATAATAATAATAATATATATAATCCGATACTCGGTCAGGCGTAATTGTGTGCGAACACGAAGAATTAATTTATTCCATTTGTGCATTTTCTCGTGTCGCATACTCGTATCATAATATTATAATACACATGTGTAGAGTGGGTATTCTCGACGCAAAGGTAGCAACTTTAATTTAATGTATGCGTGATACTATACAATATGTATTTGATATAATAATAATAATAGCCTCGGAAGGGTAGTCATTGTTTTGAACGAATATTGCCGTACGCGTATAATATATATAATATCTATAACAATATTAATATTATCATCGCGTTTTGTAATGTTGAAACTTTGGCAGAATCATAAAATATGTAATATTATACTTATTTACTCTTTGAAATGTCCTTTCTTCAAACGTCTCAAACACACACCACGTCGGACAACTCATATATTGTTAAATAATAATGATAATGCCTAAATATAAAAAAATAGCAGTGCAGTTGGTATCAAACCAACGTAAGATATTATGGCGATATGATACCGACTGCACGGCTATTTTTTTTTTATATTTAGGCATTATCATTAATATTATGGCGATCGGTCTATGACAGAATAGCAGCGAGCATACATTAAGTATTGTGTGCATATACGATTAAAATATAATATCATTAATATCACATATTATCGAACAATGTGGATTTAAATTTCAAGTTTACTGAATGTGCATAACATCAAATAATATAATCGCAAGTATATTATGTTACCCGAAGGCCGTCATAACTCATGTCTCCTTGTGAATCGGTATGTGTCTATTAAATAAGAAAGTAGAGCCTAAAGAAAATAATAATAATAATAATAAACACGATATTTTCCACTTCAGGGAAAATGAACGAATCATAAAATATATTATGTTTTGGGGTTTTTAACGTAATTTGAAAAATATCGAGTAGTGAGCTAACTAGCTAAGTAGTGAATATTTTACTTAATTACAAAATATGAATAAAAATTGAAGTCAAATAAAACATAATTTTCAACTAAAGGAATTATTGCTTATAAATTGATAAAATTCCCTTTGTTCTAACTCACTTCATTTCCGTCCGCTTTCCGGTTGTTCAACACTATAATTCATAATTTCTGAAATACCTATATCTACTTTTAAGCAAATAATTCTAAAACAAACTATATATAATATATTAGTATACTTTGTTTAATTTGTAATTAATTTGTATAAATTCTGGATTATAAGATTTGCAAATTAACCATGGTACCAATGTAAAAAAATCGGTCGGAAACAAAAAAATCTTATATTAACCCTTTGTCATATTATTTATATTTTTAAAAAAAAACATCAACAAACGAGGTGACAACACATCATATTGGTACGACATTGTTACCACGGTTTAACGGTTATCAACGCAGATAACAGTGATCGTTATGACGGTACACTTTATTCGGTTGTCATTATCTGTCACTAGACCTATAGTAACTATGTTGTTGCAAACCTTGGTAAGAATTTCTTCGAGATTGCTGCCCGGATGTTTTTGCCGTTTTCGGAATTCATACTATAGTGATAATTAAATTCAGGATTAGGATTTAAGGTGGGTCAGTACTAACTATGGCTCTAACAACAAGAATTTCTTCCAAATAGCTGCTTGAGGGGGTTTTTTTTGGTACCTACCTACTTACAATTATTGAATTGAGTGTCTGCAGGATTTATGGTAGGTATTAGATATACATACTAACTGCGCCCCGAAACAACACTTTCCTTAGAATTCTTACAATAATACTTAGTCCTTAGTACTGTCTATAGCATAATATTACTAGTGCTTGGAAAGTTCCTTTAAACAACGAATTGGTTCAAGTTATTCATCTTGTTAAAAAGGAAGTAAATCGTTTATCGTCCCGGGCGGCCGGGCTTAAAGAAAGGAACTAATTCCTTTCCTCGTTCCTCAATAATGAACATTAATTTTAATTGGTTTCTCTATAATTTAAAAACGGTTTGATATAATTTGTAGTAGTAACTAGTAAGTTCGTTAATTATGTACTTGTTTTGATTTTAAAATGTCAATTTCTTTATTTTATATTAGTAAGGACCGGTAAGACCGTCACCGTGATTGATTTACATTTTGTAAAATTATTATCGTATTTTGTTGAATATAGGTATTTAATAACTAATATGTTTAATTATATAGCTCAAATATTGACTAAATTTCTAAAAAAAAATTAGAAAAAAATATGTTGTTTAAAAAATTATTTTAATTCCCTATATTTAAGAATAATAAGAACAAGTAATAAATTCGTTCATATTCCTCTAAAAAATTATCGAAATTTCAATATTATATTATGTATCTTGAAAAAGAAACTTTCATAATAATGAATGGCTAGAGGCACTAGACAGAAGACTTTTAATAGAATAAATAATCAATTCCTATTCAAAGTCGTCAAAAGCTATTGTCGGTGAAAATGCAATATTAAAATATTAACTCCTTTCCAATTGTAGGTAGGATATGTCAAAAAGGCTTTTGATATAGGTCCTTGTTTCCCTGTCAGAAAGTAAAAATAGCAATTCACCATGGTCGTCACTGCAGTGTGCAGTTATCTATGCTCGGTCTTATCACAGTTACATAATATTATGGACTTTTGATCACCTATTGTTATTAGATAACGTGCGTCGATTATGCTTATGTCGCATTGGCTTTCAAGTTTCAACACCCGACGGAGGTTTTTCAGTTGTGTTTATATTGTTATAATTTATATTCGCTGACACGTTGAAATAGAATATTCCTGCCAAACGCGCTTTACCATATAGCCACAGTAAATTATTGATGCAATGCAATTTTACAAAAATCAAAATTCACAATAATATATTATATTATGCGTGATATAATAAATATAATAATTTATTATTGCACTCGCACGTGCAGCATAATATCTATTTTTGCCTCCCGTGATAAAAGGCATCCACGGTTGGCCTATAGAAAAATAATCTCTTGCCACACGATTAGATTTTCAATACACCTGACTTCCCTTTTCAGCTGATATATTATTATTATTATTATTATTATTATTATTATTATTGTACAGTGTACCTATCGAAGATACTTATATCTACGTAGGTACTTAAATAATAATTTCTAGAAATTGTATGTGTGTATAAGTTCTTACACCATAAAATAGGTACGTAAGAAGTAAGTATCTACGTCAATCCTTACACGGTGGAAAGAATTGTATATTATTATAATATTATGTAAGTTTTTTAAGTTTTTACAAGGCAAAAATTACTTATGTTAGCACAATAACACTAAAGATGATCAAACATCCTTTCGTCTACTTAAATTAATGTATAAAAATATAAAATATAGGAGGAACCATTATTCAAAATTTCAGGTTCATACATTTTGTAGTTTTTGAGATATAACGACGAATGAGCAATGAGTAAGTAAGGGAGTAAGTGGTATTTGGATTTCATATAGGTAATATATAGATTATAACACTTAATTGTATTATAAAAATTGGAAATAAAAAACCTAATCTATATTCAGGGTGATTCACCGATCATGCTCACCCCACCTTTTCTCTTCGCAATAATGCAGTAGTTAAAAATCATATTTTTGGAATTTTTAATTATACCTACCTACCTACCTACTTTAAGACCATATACATAAAATTCTTAAGATTTTTGTAAGTGCTACGTAAGGAGTGTCCTGTAGATGAGATACAAACTTCTGATTTTCAAATAAGAACTCTTCCCCCCTCAAAACCTTATATTATACAGTGGATAATTTTTCTGAAAATTTAGACGTGTAAGAATCAAAATTCGTAAGAGTTGATTTTGAGTCATTTAACTTTGTGTTCTAAGGATCAAAAGTCCATGGGTCCGTTTATAAGATATGAGAGTTATGAATTTATGATGATTTGAGCATTTTAGTCATTACTCATTAATATTAATAATTTATAAAAACGCCCTAAGTATAATAAATTCTAGATCCGATTTATCCCACCTATCATGTCGTATATAACAATAATTTAAGCAACCGGTCATGGTATGTACAGTGTTTGATTGTTTGATAATATATACGTAGGTACTCCAAAAATTGTAAGATTAATATTATTGCTGACCTTATATTTAAAGTCATTGAAATGTCAGCGAAGGTCAGACTTTCGCAGAAAGTATAAACGTTTTGGGCGTGTGCTTATAGTACCTATGACTGAAGCTTAACGAGTTCCGAATTTTGTGTTACAAATTGATATTAATTAATTGAATAGGTGTTCTACTAAAAAATTTAGTCAAACATTTTGGATTTCAAATGCTTGGCTGACTAACCTATATATTATGCATACATTAATATCTTTATTGCGGACAATTGACTAAAATATTATACATATAATAATGGTAATATATTATATACGTATGCAGAGATGCGTTGAAGCCACTCAGTTTTTCGGGTATTGCAAAATAATATTATCACTAAACAATAAATCATGCAGTCGAGATGAGTTTTCGGCTTTGAAGTCTACAAACACTGCGACATTGCCACCGTCAAAATGCAAACAGAAATCAAATTATATTTTTTTTCTGGTTTCATTTCAGGCATTATTAATATAATAATATGATAATTATTGTATTGTATTTCGAGTGTCTCTGCAGCTGAAACGTATTTTAACGACTAATGTCATATGCATAGGTCCATTATAATATATAGTATGATACAGGTAATTATATATTATATATTATATACATATATAATAACTACTATTATAATTATATATTATAATATATTTCGTGTTAATTTCACCACGTCGTCACCAAAGTACCGAACCGCGTTGCCGATCGTCAAAAGAAACTGCGCCAATAATACAATATTATTATATTATCGTATTACGTTTATATTTATGTTGATAATTACATTTTTTTTAATGTTGACTTCATTACTCATTGGGACATCTTCGTGGTAAATCGCATCGCAATAACTATAGTCATAATATAGGTAAACCTGTATGGCTATATATTATATTATTTTATTTTTTAAATTTTAAAGTTTTTCTGCCAACAATGATCATCTAAACTGTGAAAAAAAACTGTTTTTAAGTGTATAGTATTTTGGTTTTTTTTTAGATTCTGAACTGAGAGAATTATTTTAATTTTATCAATAGATAAACAAAAATTATTTACAACAATTTACAAAGAGAAATATTATAAAATAATATATTATAGTACATATTTCGTTATATGATAACGAAAAGGTGGAGCACTAATTAAGGGTTTTTACTTTTTAACGTCTAAATGTGCTCGCCACTCGCAACTGAAGAACCGAAATAAACGCATGCAAAGTGTACAGAGTGGGCAACGGGAATAGGGACAAAAATAGACAGGTTTTTCTTAACTTTTAATGTGTATAGGAAGGTCTAGATAAGCTCATTCGATCCGTCAGATAATGCCATTTCGTTGTCACTATGGTGCAGTGGAGTATAGTTCACCGTGTGTTTGCGTACAGACTTCACTTCAGCGTCAGACGTCGCGGTGCTGCTCTCAATGGGAAAACAATTATGAGGTGGGTCGTGGGTAGATAGTTTTCGAACGGGGACAGTTAATAAAAAAAAACCAAATGGTCCTAAACGTACAACTGAAACAACTCCCGAGAATACGGAGTCTTAGCGTCTGAATAATGCGAGCTGCATCTTAACTACTGATTCATTGTTTTTTACAAACGCTTCGTACTCAAACACTCGGTGAAAGACACTCCACTGCTCCATATAGTGACAACGAAACGGCATTATCTGACGGATCGAATAAGCTTATCTAGACCTTGACATTCAACTTTGAGAAAAACCCGTCTATTTTTGTCCCTATTCCCGTGGCCCACCCTGTAATTAATGATGATAAAAATAACGATGATGATAATTTTGTAAGCCACTTGTAAAATTCGAATTTTGCTGTACTTGCGATGATTTGTTATTTTATTTAATTTTAAAACTAAAAAATGTCGTTAACCGGTACGAATATAATTTTGTGTAATAGTTCTCTCGTTTAATGATCAAAACCATTTTGTATAAAAATCTAAATGACCTGGAAATACAAATATAATTATGCATAATTATACGTCATATAATTAGGGTTTTTTTTCGGTGGTTGGCGGGAGAAATTCTAGACCAGTATTAACCATTATCCGAACAGAGAAATTTACAAAAATCCTAAGCGTTGGGCGTTTTTATAAGCTTCGCGTGGAAAACAAACACAGGCGACCGTGATTGCAGAATAATAATATAAAATATTTGAGATTTAAAAACGTTCAACGTTCTAATTAGGGTTTGGTGGTGCTAAATTTCTCCTGAAATCTGTTTAAACCCCTATTATAATAGTTGGTAGCAAGGCCTATGACACATTATATGGACGCTGGGAATTTAGCAAAAGTAATTAGAAATACTAAATGGTACGATAGACATAATAGTATTGTATTATATTGGATACGAATCGATGTGGTAGGTCGTAGGTAAATAAATTATTATTAGAGCTTTAAAATTTCATAAAATTTATTTTCTTCAAATATTTTATATAATATGTGAAAAAAAAACAATTAGTTTATTATATTTTCTAAAAGTGTATAGTCATAAACTTACGGCAATAGAACGTTTTTAAAAATTCGTTTATTGCACTAATAAATAATTCCCAATATACAAGTTGACATATACGGTATTAATACTGTAAATTATTACACTATAAATTATACTAGATACCATTTAAAAAATCTAATTTATGTTAGTGATGATGACCGTCATAGTTAATAGGTAGTTCGTAAACGTTGGTTGACAATCATTATTGAATTGCTCTGTGTATAATCAATAATTATTTTTAATCATAATATCACAACTGGATACGTTTAAAATTAAAATAATAATTTTCATAATTCATTAAAAAAAATTCACTTACCTATAACTATAGTATTATTATATTAATATAATATTACAGGTGCACAAATACCGAGATCGGACCAAATGATACGTATATTTTATATATATACTAAAATAGGCAAATGCAGTGGTTCCTAATTGGTGGACCATGGTTGTGTAGTACTGTAGTGATTTTTTTTTATTTTAGTGAAATTATTAAATTTGCAGTCGTTTGAAATTCCGGGTATTGTTGGACTATTGAAACTCGATTTACCGCAAAAAAGGTAGATAATTAATTAATTTAAATTAAAAAGTATTTACAAAAGATGGGTCCCCGGATCAATTTAAGTTATTACATTTTTAATAAATATTAAACTTTATTAGCTTCATACTAATTGGGAACAACTGGTAAAATGCATTAAGAGGACGTTACACCGACATTTTGTTGTTGTCTAGGCCATACAAGTGTCTAACATAAAAAATTGTACGCTCAGCAGAACACATGTAGGTCTGTTTGTTTAAAAACTAGAGTGAATTGACCTGTCATAAAATTTAAAGGTAAGATTAGTATCTGAGCAATCTCGTCGGCTTTTTATTACTTATATTTTAGTTTTAAAGCTAGTTACTAGTTATGCGTATTTTAAGATGTACAAACCATTTACAATTTTAAAATACTCATAACTAGCATTAAAATTAAAATATAATAAGCCCATGAGATTTCCTTGGTAATAATCTTAACTTTAAATTTTATAAGAGGTCAATTTATTTATTCTTAGTTTTTTAACTACAGAGCTAAACAATTTTCCCGGTTACGCGCACTTGTATAAGACGGAGACAACAAAATAATATTTTAATAATATATTAAGACGGTGTAACGTCCTCTTAATGTGTATCAGCCAATCTTTCATCGATATTATAATATATTGAAATACCTCAGACCTTTGTATGGTAATAATTAGTGTAATACACCATAATAATATTATATACACTCTGTATTTTATTATTATTATAATATTGACTTTCTCGGCGGAAATCTGTGGGTATATACGGGTAATTAATAATATGTATATTATATTGTTATTTTCGTATTGTTTCGTATTTGTACCGTGTGTAAACCTACGTACAATAATGATGATAATAAATTGTAATATTAATAAGTACCATTCGTGGGATTTACAAATTTTGAAGATTGTGTTTGATCCGCGGTATAAAATCGTAAAATACGAAATATTGTTATATTATTATTATTATAACAATGGCAAACCAGCTAAAAAGACTAGATTTTATTACGGAAACACCTGACGATGCGATAACGAGATGAGGATGCAACTTCGCTATGATACGATAATATAATAATATTTTTATTAGTTTATTATTATTATTAATTATTATTACTATTAATTATAATCTACAGATATGTCATATGTCTGCCACGCATATTTATGGAGTGGAAAGTTCTCATCCGATTTGTAATCCACGGAATTACTATAATATTATATCGCTTTCGATAGTAATTATACACGACGTTTCGGCAAATATATTACAATTCGTGTATTACATTAAATTATAAAGGATGAGGAGGAGTGGTAACACTTTAATAATAATGGTGCAAACGCGTTTCATAAAACAGGTAATGTTATAAATAATATATATTTTCAATCATTTTTCCGCC
Source organism: Macrosiphum rosae (assembly GCA_016617965.1). Classification (NCBI taxonomy): domain Eukaryota; kingdom Metazoa; phylum Arthropoda; class Insecta; order Hemiptera; family Aphididae; genus Macrosiphum; species Macrosiphum rosae. Next base: position 5,674 of record WHPZ01582319.1, on the reverse strand, counting down.
ACCCGACTATGGGTGTATGATATTCGTATGTCTACTCAAGTAATATTTTAATGTAATAATAATATTATGTGTTTCGTTTGGGGGTCACAATAAGGACGGTTTTCGAATCGGCTAAACGATATTGTAACATTATTATGGGTGTTCCTTTTATAATACATATTTTGTTAAAGCTTTAAAATGTTAGCGTTATAATAAATAATATAGGTACCTAGGTATTATAGAAAGTAGTCGAAAACATAATATTACAATGTGTTATTAATTATTATGATAATAATATGAAAAATACCGTCCTGCTGCGCGTTTCGTCCTCGACGTGTGCCACCAACTATAGAAAGCACTCTGTCGGTGAAAGTGATGGCGCTCTCGATTGCAGGTAGGGACGACAATGTTATTTTTTATTTTTTTACACATAGATACGAGTTTTTAGACTGCGCACATTTTTTTCTACCCGTTTTTCGTTAAGCTTTGTTTATTGCCATATTTATACGCAAATCGACAATAAAAACAAAAATAAATAAATTAAATTCCTAACAAAATAATAAGTAGCATGCTACTTTGGATATTTTTCACAATAACATATCTATGTTTCCTCAATTTTCCTCGCAGGGTAAAAATATCAAGTAGCATTCTACGTTGTATAATATTTTTTTTTTAATTTTTCCCTATCGTCATCACACCCGGGTATATGGTTACTTTAACCCTAACCGCTTTGTGACAATGCATTTAAACTTGCAGTTGTATAATAATTTGTCCAATAGGAATGCGTTCAATACTTGCATCGTTTGATAATAATCCCTCTACAATCGACGGGGGAGTCGAAAAGAAATCCGGGGAAATAATTAGGTAGGTACACACTACACCGTAAAAAAGTGTAATTTAATTTTTGACTAAAAACGTCCGACCATCAAAAACTAAACTGAAAAAAATCCGGTTTAATTTTTTTTTCATAAACAATTGTCTTGATTTTTAATAGTATAAATAATGAAAGGTAAAATAATATGTAATATAATTTATAATTAATAATACTGAAAAATAATTTATAAATTAATTTAATAATATAAAAATTTATTGATATAACAATAATGTAATGCACTTGAACACTAATAATTAGTATATATTTTATTTCATTTAAGAATACATGAGCAAATATTAAAAAAACTCTTCCATTGATATTTAATTATTAGGTCACTCTAGAACATAAGTTTTTTAAACGCTCGACGGTGTTACCAAAGTTACGTATTTTTGGTGTCCCTTCACCTAATTCTTGTAACGCTACTTTGACTCTATCTACACCTTACTCTTCAAGCATTTTATAAACTGACTTCCAGACAGTTGGATGTGCGTGTCCGACAACATGGGTAAAACGGCTGTTCCAACTCTTGCAAAATAGTGTTTGTTTGATGTTGACCGTTTATCATGGGCGTTCCATTATTCTAATATTTCTTATTATTTTTTAATTTTATATTCATAGCTTTTCCTGAGTCTATATTTTGTGCCGTTGACGTATGTAGAATCGAAGTAAACAATAAACTTTGTAGCTTCTTCTGTAAAAAACGTCTTTAAATATTTAACTCCGTCATAAACTTTATTTATTGGTAAGAGTGCTAACCTTTTTTTTCTATGATTCAATCGACGGACACTGGAGTGCGCGAACAGTTGCTGTTTTTACGAACGGTACCTTTATTATTTTTTTTAATGGTAAATCTTTTTTTTTATGAAATATACACGATACACATACAATATATATCTACCAACAAACCTTCTCGGTATCCGGTCAAACTTGGACGTAGTAATATATACAGCAAAAGCTGAACACAGTAAATACACAATACAACATAATATAATATTATTATATATAGTTTTGTAACAATATAATAACACGGTGTACATACAGTCACTGACGTATACACTTTGTATATTATTATCATTATTATTATTGTTGTCGTCGTTGTCACCGGTATTATAACAATATTATAATAGTCTGTCGCAAGAGAGCTTTGTCGCGACGTTATTGCTGGAGCCGGACCGGATGTCGTATATTTCCGCACCGCCGCGCAAAACAATAAAACACGTGCGCAAATAGCAGCGCAAGTCTAAAATTAATCATTGAGTGTGGCGTTTAACGATAATATATTTTTTGATGTTTTGTCACGGTCGGGGGCGTATTCTGAGGGGCGATGTCGAGTTTTGTGTTCTTCCAGTCAGACGAATACGCGGTATTCTTTAGGATGTATTTTTTATTTTTCTTAACACTTTAGAAACAAACATTTTTCGAGCTTATATATTATATATCCAACCTATAACGTAACGATCAATATTATTGACATTGTTTTAATATTTTTGCTGTTTTGTCTCGGTCGAGCGTATTTTGAGGGACGATGTCGAGTTCCGCGTTCTTCCAATTAGACTACGAGATATTCTTTTGAATTGAGAGATTTTTTTTATAGGATTCTTCATAGGACGTATTTTTTAATTTTCTCAACACTTAAGAAACAACAATTTTTCGTGTGTATATATTATATATCCAAACTATTACATAACGATCAATTATTGACATTGTTTTAATATTTCTGCTGTTTTGTCTCGGTCGTGCTTTTCCTGAGGGACGATGTTGAATTTCGTGTATACTTCCAGTAAAACATACTTTTTAGAATGTATTTTTATTTTTTTTAACACTTTAGAAACAAACGTTTTTCGTGTTTTTAAAAATTATTGCGATGAACCCAAACTACAACACGATCAATTATTAATATCATTTGATATACCATATACCTATTATAAATATTTGCTCTTTCGTTATTACAACCCAATACTATCAATTCTAGCATTATTAGGAAAAAAGTTTTTCAATACTTTTGTTTTAAAATGTAAATATTAATATTATAAGAGCACGCCACACATTCGCGTTTCAAGGGGTTCGGCATAGGCAATTTTTAGAAGAATTTTAGAAGATTTTAAATTTTAAATACATTTAAAAAATACTAGGTCAAAGAAAAATAACTATTCTTACAATTTTAGTTTATTATATGTCAATTCCAATATCATACAATAACAAGCTAAAACTCTCTAAAAACTCTTCCACTCGAATATAACAAACCACCGCAATCCCCTAATATCAAATTGATCTGTTCCAAACATCCCAGTTGACCCCAAAAGGCCCTTGAAACGTAAATGGTGCCAAGACCTTTTGAATGATTAGCAGTAGTCATTCCTCATTACCGTGAAGTGGATTCTCCCTCTAGACTACAGTCCATAACAACCCTCAACATCACTTATAGTTATTGTAAAAAAAAAGGATATATATATTTACAGATTGTATAACAAATATTAGAAAAACAAATAAAGAAAAAAATGATTATGACCTTTGTTTTTTGACCTTTTCAAAAAATATTAATCGTAGAGATTTTACACTTTTTCATTTTCTATACACAATACAATTTATTTTCAAAATATATAGATTAAGTATAATCTATTTGTACAATTTTTAATCTATTCAAGCCGTTATATGTGGGCCGATTCAAAAGTTGTACCTATTAAACAATTATTTTAATTTGAGCCCCTACTGGTCGATCTTGTGCCGTTATGTATAGAAGTATTAAGTGTATGTAATAATAGTTTATTTAACGTATAAAAATATATTATATTGTATAACATCATAATATTATTATTATTATTATAGTTAAATATAGTGATTGACGTGAGCATCTGTAATTACTTTTATTTCGATAATACATATATGGATGGCTACATACACCTACCTATTTTTAATATCACCGTCACTATCATCATCATCATCATTATCGGCATAATTACACACGGGGTGTTTTGTATAGTATCACAACCAACAATAATTGCACTGTGAGTTCTACTACCATTTTCGTATTCTACGCACCACATCACTCTGAAGTCTTAATCTGTACAGATAATCTATCGCACGATCAACACCACATAATTTACAATTTTTTTTCCTTCGTATTTCCCATATACTAATTATTCCCACACCACTATAGAGGGAACCTTGAACAAAAAAGCACTTGCGAACTTAAAATAGGTAGCTAGGAGTCAATAATACTTCATCGCTCTATTTTCTATACATTATATAATATTCTAATCATCGCATGAAATTAAGGTAGTAAAAGGTGGTTATGTGGGTTAACCAATTTCACATGAAAGATTTAAAATTTTACCAAAACATCCCCTCTCATTAGTAATTTTCAAGCTAAATTTAAAAATTGTAAAATCAATATTTATTTAATGGTACCAAAAATTAAAATTTATGGTGGTGCGTTCCCGTTCTGACATGGCTTGCTAGATAGCCGGTCTGTGGTTGAGTACTCCTGAGTGCTCCTTGCTCTGGGTGGGTCAGAAATTTGGATCCGGATCCGCTGAAGGCTCCCTTCTCTCGGCAGCCTGCCGAAAATTTTCTTCCTCGTCGCCTGGAGCGTCTCCACCATCCTGTAGATTAGGCGAAAGAACTCTTCGGCGTATCTGTGGGCGATAGACTTCTCGTAGAAGTCGGTGGGTAGCTCCTCGATCTCCGGCCCACACAGGATGTCTGGGAGGTCAGAAGCGGCAGGTAAAGATGGGTGCCAAATTATTTGCTGTGGTCGCTCCAGTGTGGACACTCGAACAACGTGTGGTTAACTGTGTCTAAATCGCTCTGGCAGTGGTGGCATGGCGCGCTGTTGGCACGGTTCTTGCAGTGTGTCAGGGCATGTGGCATGTGTTATGACAGATGCACCTTGGGCACGGTTCTTCCGAGCCACCTCCAGAAGTCCGGGATTGAGCGGAGTGTCCATGCCCCTTTCTTGGTCGCCAGCCATCTCTCCAGCCAGATACGCTTTGTGGCTCTTCTCTCATCCCTTTTAATGACCACTATGATGGGACGGGGTTATCCAGGTCCGGGGATAGTGCTCAGCCAAGTCCTAATCTTGAATCGTTCAATTCCTAGAAGGTCGGCCGGTGGCATGCAGGCCAACAGCAGAGCCGCTTCGTCCGAATGGTATATATCGTTCCATTGGTTAATTAAGATATAAGTGCTGTACATGTCATTCGAATGAATGTTGAAATTCAATAAATTTGTTTTGCCTGATGAACAATTTATTTAATTTATTGAATATTCAACATTTTATTTTTACAGAAATTTTATTGGAATAAAAAAAATATATGGAAGGTAATACGTATTTATACAATACTGTCTATTATTGTGTTGGATATTTCATATATTTTTTTTTTAACATTATAATGGTTTGTGGGCTAAAAATAGTTCTTTATAAAAGTATACAAATCGAGTTCTGTACACGTCTGTAGAAGGAAACATACCTACTCAAAATAATATCTAATACTAATTTATTTTGAAGAATTATATATGATTTATGCCGTTGAACCCTTTTGTAATAATGTTATTACAATAGATAAAATATAAATACGAAGCTTTTCTTACCACAATCTTTAAAATTTATGATTCACAGCAAAAAGTTTAAATATTTTAAGCTAAATATAAATTCAGCTGTATAGTATAATATTACAAAACATTATATTATTGTATTACCACTATTCTAATTATAAATACATACTACTAAAATAATAATTAATACTATATATAAAATATAAATACGATGTGTTCGGCAAAATATAATTCAACATAATATTTTAATGTATATTACTAATAGTA
>WHPZ01582316.1:0-14208 GCA_016617965.1 Macrosiphum rosae | reverse complement strand
ACTACTGACCAAATTTCATACTCATAGCTTGGGCGGTTTCCAGTATAGTAAGTTATTACTTATTAGTTTATTCTCAATAAACAGACACAGACCAACATAGACACATAGTTATTAAAATACATTTATTTAAGTATTAGATAATTTGCTCTTGCAATGTTAGATTAATGTTCATTTATTTATTTATTACTGTTATCGGTGTACAGCTGTTAAACAAATTTTTTTTTTTTTAAATAAAATTACATACTAAGCTATAAGTTCAAGCGTTTAACTAGAGATAATGTTTAAAAATATAATAATTACTAAGCCCGCACTTAATAATTTATTGATCGATTTGTTGTAGTATTAAACAAAGACATAATAACTATTTTAATTATAAATAAAATACAAATATGTTTATTAGGTGTTAGGTCCTTAAAATACGGACTATATAAATAGACTGTATCTGACATAGCAATTTATAGTTATCTGGGTTCATAAATTAATTTGAAATTTATATTTTGTAGTAAAATATTTTAAACTTGATGCTAAAAGAAAAACGTTGTTTTTAAATGTATATTAGGTAATTTAAAGTTTCTATAAAATTCATAAATATAATATCATAAGGTCGATTATACTCTTTGAATTTTTTTTTTATTTAATGATAAGATTATCATATACAAATACTTGAGATAAACTAGATACAAATGAATTATCAATAGACATATTAGTACGTTTTTAGGAATTGAAAAGTAAATAATTTGGTAGATTTGATAAACGTAATATTTACAAAGGAAATTGATAAAATCGGAATTTCAGTGTTATCAAAGGACGTAACTAATATTGTAAAAGGTTATGCATCGAGCAATGATAAATTTATTACCTGATCCTGTTTGTTCGATATTGACTTTGTGTCTTTTGATTAAGTACAAGGCTATATCGTAGTGGCCGTGTCTGCAGGCCATCAGCAATGGCGTAGCGCCAGTTGTCGTGGTTTTCAACAGTTTAGCATTTTCCATAGCTGATTTGCCTTCCAACAGCAACTGAAAGCAAACATATTAAGGTCGTTTATGGTGAAACTGAGTTATATTCAAGAGCAATTAATGGAGACATTAAACAACCAAGACTTTTAAACCCTAAAATTGGCAAACATTCGTCACCACCAGGAAGTAGAGTTCAGTCACGTTTTTAAGTTCCATAAGTGTACTGTAGCTTATAAGGCAGGGTCAAGGGAACGGGCTACCTGCAACTAGACTTTGTCGATAAATAAATACTTCCATACATGGTACAACATTGTGGTCATTTCATACAGTTCAAGGCTGATCCAAATAAATTACTGAGATGAATTCGATAAAAAAAAAATATTTTATTTATTTGTAAATAAAAAAAATAACACGTTTATGAGGATAATTGAACATGTTTGATGATTCCGACGAGACAAAGGAAGAGAGGCAAGAAAGCAAGGAGACAAAGCAGCACATTTATTTTTTCAAAGTAAAATGTAGTGGGATATCGATAAGTTACATGTGCACTCAATTCAGCCATTGAACTCAGTTATCCTATTTATATTGTAGATAATATTGATGACAGACTTAAGAAGATAAATTGTAATAAATAAGAAGATAATTTTTATTTTTCATACCTTATATGAAACACTCACATAATATACCTATTTAATTACATAACATATGTAGATTAGTAGATAGTTGTACATCATTGTTCAATATAAGCTAGAAATTGTAAATATAAAACCTGTTTAACGTTTTAGAATAATGAGATGTATACCTAACCTATAGTACCTAATAAATTAATAACTAGATATAATTAAAATATTAATTTTAATTAAACTCGATAATACCAACTCAAGTAATTTGGTTTTATTAGGAGTATTATTTTAGAACAAGTTTTTAGACTTTATTTAAAATTATTATAAGAAATGCAAGATTTTCGATTAGCTAATATTTTGTTAATAAATTAGATTTATAAATATGTGGGATTATACATAAAGTACCTTATTTTAACACATTTAACAAGGATATTATTTTACCTTGAAATAACTGATATTAAAATATTAAAAATACAAGAGCATTATATTAACATGTTATAGGTTATTGAGTAACAAATAAAATACAAATATCTAGTTTAAACAAAATTAATTGCAGTAAAATAACTAGAAACATTAGCACTATTCTAACTAGAATTTCCTTAATAATTAATTAAAAATAAATTTTTAACATAAATATATATAGCAAATTGGTAATAAATGTTTGACAACTTGTGAACATTAGAAAAAATATATTCAAATTAAATAAATAATTATGAACAATTAAAATTTTTAAATGCATGTATGCAATTTCTAAAACGGTTTGATTGATGATTATATTTTGTTTTTTGTACATTTATTAGAATGAATATTACATCATTTTACTCTGCATTTTACTGCTCAGATTAGGCGATAAAGTGAAAAGCTTACTTGATTTAATTTTGATCAAAGTGAAAAGTTTTGACTCAAAACTATTGTAATAGATCAGCGTTTCTCAACTTGTGGTACGCGGAAAGCTCATTGATGATACGCTAAGAAAATCTCCCTTTATAAAAAAAATGGAATGGGTCTTAGGTAGGATTTATTCACAATAAATATTATTTGGTTTATTTAATATTAATAATAATATAAATAACAATTGTACATATTTCATTTTCTTTTTATGCATTAAATTCTTATACTACCAAAATTGTGTAGTTCCTAATAAAATAAATTTCCATACCTACATGTAAAATAATAATATTAATTTTTGATAAGCAAAAAAAAAAAACGTTATTTGGTAAAATGGCACTTGATAATTTTCAAACTGTATAGGTGGTAAGCGGATATAAAAAGGTTGGGACCCACTGTAATATTATATATAAGTAATATAATGAATATCTACTTATAACACAGGTAACATTTAATAAAAAATAAACTATCAATAATATTAATTTTGTTAGTTTTCATTGTTTTATTTCCACATAGATACACATGATTACACTCTAAAGAGTATAGACTGTTGTGTCGGTATAAAAAATATTGACCTTGGTATTGAACTGTCCGCTAACTTTTATGTTGACTGTGAAGTGTGTTGTATACCTACAAAGCTGTGAATCACATCTAATGTTATTCTACCTTTCACTTCCCAATCATTGCCATAGAAAGCTTTATTATTATTACTATGCATTCTGTGAACTTAATTTTATAGAATTGTAATAAATTATTGTTGATAACTGTAAGGGCCAGTTGTACCGTCTACGGTTACACTTCGATTACGATTAATCAGCCGATAATAGATTTTATAACCATTCAAATTCAGCCAATTAAACTTCGGTTAACTTTAATCGGGGATGGTACAACTGGCCCTAAGTGTAATGAGAATTATACAGAGGTTTTAATTGATTTAACTAAAAATAGTTATAACATTGTTATAGGTAATCCATATTTTGTTATCCATTATGGCCTTTCTTATCTACTTAGTTTATTTTAATATGTAAGATATAAAATCTCATAATATCGTATAAGATATATGGTAGTTATAATAGTTATGTGTACATCATAGGCACCCAAATAGCCCTATTTATTTAGGGGGGGGGCTTGGGGCTCAAGTGAGTTATAATTTGATTTTTAAATCAATTATTAGGGTTTATAATCACTTAATACTTACAAGATTGATTTAATGTGTATTTGGTTAGCAAGTAGCCAAGTGATAACATATATTTTATTATAAATCAAATAAATATTAATGTTAGTATGTTAGGTATACATACAGTGGCACTTCAGTAGCAATATTTGTATGTATTGGTTAAACTGCTACTACCCTCCCCCCAAATTTTTAATTTCTATATAATGGCTACACATTATTTTTTTCAATGTGACTGTAATATGGACATTTCACTGTATTAATACTAATTTATATAAATATGGATATAACAAACAATTCATAAAATGAGATTGGCTAAAGAAAACAACAGGTGTAACTGAGATTACTTCATATATTATATTATAGTATTATATTAATGAAATAGACAATTCCTTTTGTATATTGGTGTCATAAGAACAGATGATTACGTTAAAATCTATTTTATAATTTTAGTTTTATGTACCTATTGAAGGATAGTTGAAATTTATTTTGTTTCCTGGTTTTAAACGGTGAGTCAACTGAAAGATATTTTATAAATTGTTAACTTACATAGTTATATTGCATATAAGATAATAATTTAACATGCTTTGGGGAAACGATTATAACTACTTAAAACATACATACGTATTATGTGTTATATTAATTGAAAATTTAAACAACAGTATACAATTATAATACCTATGCAATTTTAGTTTAGTTAGAATATAATAATATATATACAGGTATTTATAAAAAAATAACTATATACTTAGTTGTCATTTATTGTTTTTAAGAATACAAGTTTCAGTCAATAATTTACTGAATACATAAATACTAATGATAAGTATATTTTAGTATGTACCTATAATTTCTTAACGACAAGGCTACTTTTGCATACAAGAGCACTATATACATTTTTCTATTATTTAAAATTATTCTTCAACGGGTTTCTTCAATCAAATTTTAATAAGCACAACTCAATGATTGTAGTTTTTATTTCATTAAATTATGTACATACTGCCATCTGTCATTCTTTAAGCTAAAGCACTAACTAAATGTCTAGTTGAAACAATGTAGATTATGATTTATAGTTTATATTTATTATTTAACAAACAAAAGGTGTATCGCTAGTTCTGATGTAGCCTCTTAAAAATATATATTATATTAGGTAATATTATAATCATTTTTATTATTTAATCTAATTTTGCTGATTACATTCATTCAATTATTATGCAATAACTACATTTTTGCCAATCAAAAATCTCCCAACATAGGTATACCTATTATTTGTTTTACTATTTGCATTGATGAGTAGGTGTATAATGTGGAACATTTAGAATTGACTATAATAAGATATAGGGATATTCAATTTTTAACTGTAATGTAGAAAAGTATGTTTGGTCTATTGGTGATCATTCTACATTAAAATTGTATGGCACACAATTTTCATTTTTAATAACATTAAAAGTACCTATATTAACGGAATAAATTATGCTAAGCAATTAGTCTAATTAATTAGTATAATTTAAAAATGTAATCAATATTTTTATTTTTATATAATATAAGAATAAAATAAACAAGAACTTTAATTCCGGTGACTTTTTTCGTAATACCTAACTCTACAGAAATATTATCATATAAATACTTTTTTTATTTATTTTTATTTATTCTTCAAGAAGATGACTTAACATATTCATGTGGGGGCCGCCCATGAGTTCACAATTTGTTTATGTTGATTGAATGTAAGCAGCCATGTACTAGGTGATGGTTGATGCTTAAATAATAAAATTAATTATACCTAATTTGTTTACTGCTTCGTTTGTTTTCTCAATCAAGGAATATATTATATTTACCACAGATTATATACATAAAACTAAGTAGGTAATAACTCCACATATTATAGTAGCAAGTATATAGAATAAATATTTATGGTAGAACAGGAAGTAGGAACATGGCAAAACGAAAATAATACAGTTCTATAGATTTAGGTAAATGGGTTCAAATGGAATTAAAAAATTATATCACAACAATGTCTGGTTTTATTATTTCTCACAATTTGGTAAAATATAGCGCGGACGTTAACACTATTTAAAAACGTGTCTCGTTGTAAACAGAAACACATTTGTTTAATTGGCGTTAGCTACGTTAGCGTAATAAAAATCAATCGTGTGAAACCTACCTAGCAGGTACCACGGGTCCACGCTACACAATATTTTATTGTAATATTGTAATGTGTTTCAAATTGAAAACAAATTTAATTCGTTTGACTATGCACAATTTTTTATTTTCACAAAGCGAGCCGTGTATTCTTCCTACCCCCCTTCACCCGTCATTTGCGTTTTATTTTATATCAATGATGGTTTAAATAATATAATATTTCAATCATGATTCAACAAGTAAAAACGAAACAAGGAAGCAAAACATAATATTACACAGGTATTGTCGTGTAACAACCTTGCCAACGACCAAACGCAATAATTATCAGACGTATGTATATAGTAGTGTTTATGCCAAGAAGCCCGGAACACGTGCGAATTCAATACACGTGTGTCGTAGACCCTTGCTACACACACACACACACACACAAATGCGTATATTTGGGAAATAAATAAATTTACTTATACAGTATACTAACCCTAAGCATTACCAGAAACGGTTGAGTTATTAGCTCATCAACTTTTCTTTGTACCTATTTGGTATTTGCGTATTTGGATTAGGTACTGCATGTGCACAATATAAATAGTATATTATTAATAATATACTTATTTATTTGTAACTTTACTTTTGTCTCAGCAGTTTACCATAACTAACAAAGGACACGCGTACAGATATTTTTTATTCTCGAAACCATTAAAAACTCGTTACATTTTAGTAAAAACTAGGAAGTCGATAATACTTCCTAGTACCTATAGCATTAATTAAAGTACTAATACATACATCGAACTAAAATGTACCGTAAATGTACAGTAATGTAGGTATACAATTATTTGTAATTAAAAAAGTCTTTTTATACGTTGTCATATTTCTCTAATATGCTACCTATATTATTTGTATAATTTATTGAAAAAAGACATTTATCACATTATAGTGTCTTACTACAATTTATAATATTTTCGTGCTAATTCGTTATTTAATTAAAGAATTTATCCAATACATAGGTAACAATGTAAAATGTACCTATTATATAATTTATACATTTTAATATTATAATATTAAAAATTACCTAACCACTTAAAGTTGAACAACTCATTTTACTTCATAATGAGTAGAACATTTTATTAAATTGTCTTCATTTTAAATCGAAGTTTTTATTTTGCTACCTATGTTAGTTTCCCGAACACACTAAGTAAAAGAAACTAATAACAACAAAGAAAGTAGAGGGATAGGTCAATTTAACAGAAAGTTGCGCAAGAAGTCGTGTCCCAAGTATATTTTGTAATAAATACGAAAGTTGCATTAAAAATATCGTCTCGAACTTAGTCGACAGTACAATAATGGCCAGTACACAATTTATTATATTAGCAGGGCTAAGTATATAATGTATAAATAAAAAGTGATAAAAGTGACTCAATTATAAAATTAAGTGACAAAAGTGACTTATAATAATAATAATGCAAAAATATACAAATAAAACTCAACATTTAAACTCTTTAATTTAAAATTTAAATCCATCAATTATAATATTTAGGTACTTATTTACAAGTCGTGACGTCGTGTAATTGCAAAAAATCAATATTATTGAATTGATTAGAAATGATTAGAAAACAGCCGAGTATGTTTTAATTTGTATTTTTGTACCTACACGAAGAATTATAGTTTTTGGTATTGGAACACAGAAATTCGGTGGGAAATAGTGATTAGAGTAGAAAACGGAACGGTTGTCGAGGAAAACCGTTATCGAGAATTTATAACGAAACACATAGCCGGTTGTATCTAGACGTGTTATAGTGGAAGCAGAGTAATGTATGATACTACATAATTAATATCTAACAATGGGAGCAAAATGTTGGGGCCATTATTTTTTCAACTAGGTAATAGGAATACAACAAACTGTAATTTGACTTTTAACTTAATAGTTAATATAATACAACGGGTATATTCAGAGCCGTGTCATTAAGATTTAGCGCCCAGGGCAAAATTAAAAATATTCGCCCCCTTTTTTATTTATCATATTATAAAAAAAAAAAATGGCACCCCTCTAAACCATGCCCCCCCACGGCACGGCTCTGGGTATAATATATTATTATAATACCAGAGAGTGGTAGGCAGTTTTATCAAATGTTTTTATATTTCCCCGAACTAGATTTCTCTTCGGCGGCAAAGATCTTTTTCGACTATTCCTTTTCTCTGGTGGCATAATAAGAAAGCCGCACACCCTACGTTTTACGGGGCGTAAGTACGTGCTGGCTTCTTAATTCGCGATCATATAAAAGAGATCATACATTTTCGTCGGTGACAACGGTTTTATTGGGGATGTCCTATTTCTACAAACGACAGTCGGGCCGTTATTTATTATTCTGTAAGATTTTAATTTGTTTATTATAGAGATGTGTGAGCATATCATTACACCACTTGTTCACTTATTATTGCTGAAAAAACAGTACATATCTAAAATTTGAATCTACCAGTTTTCAAACGACAAACATACATTTAACACATTATCTGGTTCTGGTATTAGATCACCTCTCGATGACATACTCAACTTGTCGTTTGTAAAAAAATGGTACAGAACAGTTGTGTCAGTACGAAATCGAAACGTTTTCATCGTACCATTTCACAGACCACGGTATTATCAGTTGTGTAGCGGGTTATCGGTTTTTGTGTTATTTAATTATTCAGATTATTATTATTTTTTAAAAATGTCGTTTGATAGAAAATAAAGGTCAAGGGGCGGGGGACCCCGATCATCGAAACCTTGTAAACACGACTCCGGCGTCAACAATATTGAATATAATAATATTATTATTATTATTCGTTGGGAAAGAAAGCGTCCAGCGGCGGCCGTCGAGTGGGTAGGGTAGGCTATTGCTATACATACATAATATAGACGCGTGCACACACACAAACACACGAGTTTAGTATTCGGGAGATACGACGACCAACGTTTATTATTATTATTGTTTTTTTTTTTTGTACATTATTATTCCGTATTTCTTACACCGACGGAGATCTCGTTGAAAAACGAACGGTCGCCAACCAAACCAATTGCGTCGTTGACGACGGTATCCGGCACGATATGAAAATAACTCGCGAGCGCACAAAGAAACCCGTTTTTACAGCTGGACACGACGACGATGACGCCGCCTGTTGGCAACCGCAACAAAACTCGTGGCGGAAAGAAGTAAAGAACTGGACGACGGACAACGGTTCGCTCATCGTTGCCGTGTTTACAACGTAGGATAATAATAATAATTATTATTGTATAATTGCCGTCCTAGCAGTCTCCACGTACACCGAGTTATAGAATATAAGAACAACGATAATACATCATACTAGATAACTAAGGTATTATATAGGTATTCTCATCCGACTCGGTGGCCACGTATGGGTAACGTAATATCGTATTTTTCGTTTGGGGATGTATTTCAGATTTCCCATGGCCAAAGAGCGACTACACGCACAAGTGCGCGATTTCAATGGTAACACTGGGGGTGCTAAAATCCTTATTTTATACAGTTACTTACAGTCTTGAGATCATGGATTATTACACAACTCGTAACTTCTTTACTTTCATAAGTTATAAATATGTAGTTACGATAATTTATTTCGTTCTAAATTATGAAAAATGCGTTGACCTTTTGTGTAATTTATTACCGAGGCATTATCGCCACATTCTTCAAGTCAAAACAAAGAATAGATAATACCATATCAGACAAAGAGTGGGTGGGTATAATATTTAATCAATTTTCGTTACACATTAATAATTATTAGATAATATAGGAGCCACTGACGTACTTAATACTCTATACGTCTATACCTACTTATAGGTATAATAAATGTATAATGTATTAATCCAAAAACGTAAAATGTATATTGGCGAAGTACAACATAATAGTATTAAAGCCGTTATAGGATAATGAACCTAAATAATAATAATATGATCGATTATTATTATTTCATTTTAAGTAGGTACCTATTCAGATAAGAGAAGTAACGACGCGTGGAACCGTGGAAGTCGATAACCGGCAAGCAGCAGCAGCTGTTGAACGCAATTAAATAACGCTGATAAATTATTACCATTCACGTAAATACGAAATTGTTCGAAACGTTTTTATTTTACACGGTACATACGGATATTTTTTTTTTAAATATCGAATCGGCTCCGGACACGGTGATAAAAATAAAAATGGATCTCCGGAGTCCGATAAGTGTTCACACTGGAGTGTTACGAATCGTTAAAAATTATATCTACCTACCAGGAAAACTGGTGGAGAAAACGGACCTGAACAAAAATCTCTTCGATTTAATAGTAGGTCATCGTTGATGGGTTATCGGCCGCCGTTTAAGTATTATTATATTATATCGTTGTAGTAAATGTAACAACAATGCAATATTATTGTATTGTAGTAAGCAAACCGAGAGCCAAACAACAGCGGCGAAGGGCCAGGAGAACAGGGGACACGACGTAGACGAGACGGAGGTTTTTGTTTACGCCGTAATTGCGTAAATGCACGCGCGGTAAACACTCGCCGCCTTCCGAAAAGACGCAGCAGCTATTGCCCATTATTACGCGCCGGCGTTTTCATTTATATTTTTAATAATATTATTATATACGTTCCGAAAACTGTGCGACGATAACCGGCCGCCGTTTTCTTTCGGTTTCGAATAACATACGATAAAAACGTCATATTATTATAAAAATCATCGACGGCCGCCGTCTCGCAGTCACGTGGCGACCATGAGAAAAAAACACAAAACGTCCGATTTATATTTTGACGGTGCGCAATTAAAATATTATAATATACGATCAATGCGACCGTACGAAATTTTTTTCCCCACGTCTCGGTCGACGCGCAGTAATTTTATTAATATTATTCGGGTGCGTGCGCGTACTACGATAATAATATTATTATTTTTAATTTATTTTGTATTTATAAAACGATGATGACAATCAGCGTCGCCGCGGTGTACCGCCCGAAAATAGTATATACCATTATAATATTATGTATAATATACTTCTTTTTAATTGCGTACGAGAAAAACAAAAATAACGGGCGCGATTTTTGTTATTTTCGAGGCGCAATAACTATAATATTATTACGCGAACGTTAAACTGTATACTAATAAATTATTGTCGTTTCAAACTATCCGGACGATTTCGATCGTTTGTTTAATTAACAAAAGAGGTGATTGTGCACATTCTATCAATAGCATAAATAACCTAACCTACATATCATTGTACGATGCACCGGCGCGAGTGCGTTTCGGCGACGGTGTTTGAACACGTGATTTTTTCATTGATTTTTTTCGAGGGTTTTATTGTATTATTATTATCATAATTTCGTACAAACTGCAAAAGTATTACTCACGTCGCTGTGTAGGTACTTGCACGAGAAAACAAAAACGTAGACAACGACAGTCGACAACGTTCGACGAATTGTTTTTGTTCGATCGATATTATACAACATAATATTATCTTTTACCGTACACATGCAAGAAGGTACCTTACACCACTTACCTCCTAAACGAATTATGAAACGATTCCAACTCTTTTTATTATTACCGATGTCGATACATGTCGCAATTAAATTACTTTTATCGAATTTCAAAGTGCCCTACTAAAAGAACACCAACCGTACTAGATACTAGGTAGTGTAAACAATGTCACTGGCGGGAAACGAAAATACTACCTTGACAATGACAGTTGAAAAATAAATTATATATTTTAATCTCATAAAGTAATAATAAAATCCCAAATTGCATACATATATAATATCAGGTCGTATTAGGTTAACTAATTTGAATACCTAACAGTTAGTTTGTACTTCGTTGAGAAAATAATAACTGTTTTCACTTTATATTATATCAGCAGGTATCATAACAATAACTCATAACGTTATTCAAAGTTCACATTATTAAGACATCCTAAATGTCAGTATAAATGTATAATTATGTATTAATATTGGTATTTATAATATTTTATTATGCATAGGTGTGTAGGCACTTGTTTATCTAATTTGTAAATAAACATAAAACCAGTAGGTAGGTAGTACAAATATATGAAAGTATTAAGTACAACAAAAGGTAGGTATCTACTAGGAGAAATCTGAAAATAAAAAAAATAGTATTATCACAAACTTACTATAATTATTAATAAGAAAATAATAACAATATTATATACCTACAAGTTGTGCTTATTATGTTAAAGTAGGTAAACTTAAAATACCAATAGGTAGGTACAAACAAAAGGATTATGATGGAAAAATATGTTGATTAAATATAATTAGAAGGCATAATATTATGTAGCAAGCTGAAGTAATACCTGGCGTGTACCTCATTTTAATATTATACTATAAGACAATGTACTAGTTTTCAGCGATGTATATAATCATATTCTATTTAAACAATTGATTAATAACATTTTTCAAATTAGATAATATATATAAGTAGGCACCTATTTTACCTTTAGCAAAATTATAAAATAATTTTTTTTTATGATGAAAATAACTATTATTTAAAACTTATTAGGTAAATGCCTTGATAAATGAGCACATTATCTAATGCGTTGCCTACCTATTTAATTTACAACTTTAATAACTATGAAATTAAGGTTGATAATCCTATTTAGTTAGGTAGGTAGGTACTTGTAAAGTCCATAACATACCTAATTGATTTTAAACTTATGATATGTAGGCAGATACTTACACATATTTAAAATCTGTAAAGTAAATACATCAAACATTTTTTAAAACTGTATAAGTAAGGAATGTAGTTAGTACCTAGATAACCTCTGTAAAATACAAAATAAAATATATTGGTCTTATGTAATTAAAGAATGACATTTAAATGTCAAAGCCAAAGATAAAAGCTAAAGCCTAAAATATTTAAGCCAAATGTTAAACTGCTACCTAATTCAGTAAAAAAAAAAACTTTCTAACGGGGTAGGTAGGTACCTATTTGTTTATTAATAAAACAAACTAACTAGGTACCTATATAATCAATTAGCAATCAGTCAACGAAACGTGAGAAAAAAACAATTTTACTATTATTCCAATGTAGACAAATATCGATTGAGAATGCATTTACCTAGATGTCTAGATATCTTTACTGGCAATTGTACCAGGGGAAACGTCAACAGGAAAAAGAAAAGCTATCCAAAACCCAAGCATGCAGGGATAGAAGCTGTCATAAAAAGTACAATACGGGGTGAGGAGCAGCACACCGTATTCATCGACAACTGAAACCACTGACTAGCAAGACGGAAGGTGCAGAGACCAAGGCGAAGGATACCAAAAGTCAGCGGACAGACTGACGGCAGCACTTTAACCGACCGCAATCGATCGTTGTCCACTGAACCTTACTCAAAAACATGTACCTATACCTATATAAGACCTGTACAACAGCCAACACACGTCATACACTGATTGAGTATCGCGAGCACAGACATCATTTTGCCCTTGGACAGTCCATCGCCACAATCACCACAACCCCCCTCTCACCCCATTCAACGATCGCACCCCCGTACTAGGGGTAACTACCCAGTAACTGCCAACTAAACGTCGGCAACGCTCACCTGCAATCGTTTTAGCCGTCCGTCTCTGGCGGAATAGAACACCGAGGCTGCGATCGTTTCAATGTCGTTCATGTTACATCCGCTGTCGTCGGACCTAACACGATGGCATGTCGTCAACAGCCGCGAGGCGCGCGTCCGGAGAGCCGTGTTTGCAAGTGTCGGCGTACAGCGAAATACGACACAACAGGGGGGTGGTGGGGGGCACGCACTGACCCGGACGACGACGGCTCGACGGGGGTGGCGGAAGACAGCGACGCGAAACCCGACGGGATGCGACAGCAAAAGTATTACGACAATATCTGACAGTCACCGAATCGTGGCAAAATCGGGCACGCACACGTATCGGACTTGGTCGAAGTGGAACGCACGGGGGCGCGCGCGCACAAGCTCGGGCAGAGTCTATCGCTTAGAGAATCGGGTGATGATTCGCGGAAATACTCTCGGCGGTGCGCGGTGGTCGTGTGGATATCGCGACGCTGGCGACGACGAGTGTCGCTCAACAGAAACGAAAACCAAACTGACGTGTGACGACTGGCTGTGCGACGACTGACACTGACTGCGGTCGGCCGAGTCGACGAACCGATGGACGTGAGTAGAACGCAAAAAAACGTCGGTGGTGGTGGTGGCGGTGGCAATGGGACGACGATGATAGCGACGGCCGCTCGCTATTGTCGGTTGACCTTGAGCCGCGTCCGCAGTGTCCGCGGTGCAACAACGACAGCAGCAATGACTCGCGGCAGCAGCGTCGACCGTCACAGCTGATCGCTTGGAGAACGCAACACACTGGCGCGCACTGGCGGTAAACTGTCCGGTTAATGTCTATCCCATGGTCCGGAGCGGTACTCCGGTTAC
>WHPZ01582314.1:0-24336 GCA_016617965.1 Macrosiphum rosae | reverse complement strand
AATGAATAAACAAACACCAACGGAATGCACCGCATGCGGAACGACCCTCACTGTAAAACACCTGCTTACCGGGTGCAGAGCCAACGAGGAAGAAAGAAAAAAGCACAACATACCATCGAACCTGTACGAGATTATCGGTCCCGACTGCCTAGGTACCAGAAAATATCATGTCATTCCTAGGCATCAAATTTAGAAAATAACATATGACAACAATTAGAAATAAGTCACTAATATTGTAAATATTTTTTTTTCTCCTCGAAAGTTTCTATTTAATTGTATATATCTAAAAGCGTCGAAGCTTAAATGCTCAATTAAAAAAAAAAAAAAAAATTATCATAATATTATCTGAAGTTATTTAACTTTTCTTTGAAAATATTATAACTACTACGCATAGAGAAAATATAAATACAAAATATATTTAAATCCGATAATATAATTGCATAATTTAATTTGAAAACATTTAACTATTTTTATTTATTGGACTTTTTATTTTAAGATTTATGTAAATATTTACTATAGTTTATTGCGTAATGAATATTATTCATAAGTTTTATATTCATACTTTGGAATCCGAATTATTTATATAAATAGAACGACTTTATTTTACTTTATATATTAATATTATTTACTTCGACTATAATTTAATTCATAACGAATTCGTTATTAAAACAGCCAAATTGTTTCTTTGCTTGTGTTTACTTCAAAAAAGTTGTTCTCAGTTTATTATACTACACTTTTCTACGGCATTCGTCCGCTAGATCGGTTTGTTTCCAAGCACTACCAATAGATGGCGTCCAATGTTTTAGAATTTCTATTTAAGGCAATTTTATTGAATGTTATAATAATACACGTTGTTGGATCTATTTAGTTCACACTAAAACAATAGTTATTATATTATTATAATATTGTGTACACACAGTTTGTACAGAATGCATTGCAAATATAATAAGAAAATAATATCGAATAGGAATTTGAATAGGAATTTGAATATTATAATTTCTAATTTCTAATTTCGAATTCGAATATTCGCGAATCAATCATTATTCATTACCTAACAAAAAACAAATTTGTTAGTCTTCAATATACGAATGTATATAGGGTTGTAAATCTTTGTACGATGGATTTACTTATACTAAAGGAGACAGATCAGAGTGCACATAATACAAATATTCAACATACGTCAGGATTGTTGAAAGACGTGTTGTACGCTCCATTGACGACAGACTGCAGATTGTCGTTCAAATTGTATTGGGCACAAACGATGCTCTTCGAAGTTGTGGAATTTGATCAGAATTCGAACTGTGATTCGAATTGAATTGCCTCCACCACGGATTCCACGTAGTTAAAATTTAAAAATTTAAAAAAAAAAAAAAACAGTATAACAGTTGTAGAGTGTTCAATGATGACGACAATTATTGTCGAATGGATTGGACTTAACCTTAAGAATAGACGATTTAAAAAGTATTACCTACATAATATTTATCATTGCGATACAGTGGATTTTGTTTTTTTTTTTTTTGTAATTTAAAAAACTGTTATCATAGGCACTTAAAATGCTTACCAAATATTATATTCAAACTAGAATTTACTATATTCACATTGTACAGTTTTCAAAATATATTGGTCCTTTCTGTGGTAATATTTGAAGATATTTGTAATAATTGTCAGATTTTATTCGATTTATGTAAGATACCTTCTTTTTTTTAATACTTTTATAACATAATATATTAATATAATACAACGAATTAAATACAATATTACTCACAAGTTATTCATAACCCAACTAACAAAATATATCAAAAATATATAATAATTAATAAGTATTCACAATTTTTTTTCTATAAATATTGATAAAAACGTTTTTCTTGGTAAAAAAAACCTTGAAAATTATTTGTATAAAAAATGTATAAAATGTTCAATTTGTACAGAGCTTAGGCCTGGATATTTAATACAAGTTTAATCATTAGTAATTCAAAAAAATATAAAATGCTTTTTTCATAGACATTTAATTTTCAATTTGGACGAAATTACAGATTTAAACGAAGAATAACAATTTTAGTTATTTTGTTGAAATTCTAAAATATTATTCGTTAGAATTTGAAACTTTTAAATTATATTATTTTATTTTGTACACACAATTATATTTTCAAACGTAATGATTTCGGAAAACAATGTATTGAACCTTTTTTTACTATAACCAATAAAAAATACAGTAAACACTTCAATATAGTACTTAGTATACATCATAAATACACTTTTTAGTAATATAGACTGACAGTCCATCTTTAGTCATACTTTTTATTTCGCATGCAAAAATGTATTATATTGAATTCAAATATAACAATATAACACAATATACATTACAGTAGCTTACTCGATGAATAGGTTATAGGTAGCTACTGTACAGTAATAACCTAACCTAATCTAATCTAACCTATTTTCACTATTTCTTAGTATTTTTTTTTTTAAACACAGTTAATAAAAATATTTATGCTTGGTCGAAAAGCTCCCAAGATTTCACATACGTTGTAATTAAAGCAATAAAAACATTTTAAAATTTTAAAATAAAAACACGATTTTCTTTATAAGCGTTTGAAGTTAAAATGTTGACAAAATAAGCCCAATCAAAATGTTTAAATTATCTTATAGAAATGTATAATATATTGTATGTTAAATTTTAATAGATTAGGCTCGAACATCAGAACGTATATTTTCAATACAACGTGAGAAAACATATAAGGTGTTCTGACGGAAACCTAAAAATCTCTAAAATGCTCAGGCCCAATTTGTTTTAATTATATAGGTAGGGATTTTAATCTCAAATTTTGACGAAATTGCATAAATGTATAATTAATAATTTTACTTGTTATTTTGTTGTAATCAAAATAACACTATTAGGATTTTAAAAAGTTAACGCATATTATCACAGTTTTCTTGAGATGACAAAATGTTAATATTAATCTTAAGTTATTTCCTACTTATACTATGAAAATATTAGTTAAGTTAGTGAGTCTGTATTAACTAAAAAGTTAATAACGATTATATCTATAATCAATATATTATTAAAAATGCTAGAGTAAGTCTATCTGTATATTACGTTTTCATGGCTATTTCACTTAAACGATTTCTATGAAAATTGGTATGGAGATATCCTGAACCTTTAGAAAGGACATAGGCTACTTTTTTAAAATCATCCCCTAAGGATGTGAATCTAAATTACACTATAATGTGATTGCAAGTCAACTGCGTGGATAGAAATGGGACATTTGGAAATCGTGTTGATTTTATATTATATAGACCTCGTTTAAGAACGATTTTTTAGAAATTCAACTCCTAAGGGGGTGGAAAAGTTATTATGGGAAATTATATGTTTATGGCCAAAATTTATTTTGAAACTTGGTACTAATGCTCTTCGATACACTTAACGAAAACAGCTTAGCTAAAACTAGTAAGAAACTCATCACCATTCATCATAGAAAAACTACTGATGAGTGAAGTCGCGGGAATAAGTGGTATAATATAAAATATATATATTATTATTATAAGTGCTGCGATGTGGAAATACTGTACTTTTGCGTTTGCTGAAAATAACAATATTATTATATTCCATGACAACAATTTTTTTAAGTAAGTTCTTCATATGTATTTTGTAGGACGTATTATATTATCGTATTTATATGATATAGAGGAAACTGTATAGTGGAAAACGTTTTTCTGTACGAACGCCAACATTTGAAACATTGAAAAGGTTGAAATTTCTTAAGCGCTTGGTGCGGTATGTAAATTAACAGTGATATTTATTTCGAGACATAATATAACAGTTAAGGTAACAGTTCTAATATTTTAAATAAGATCAATATAGGTACTTTTGATTAATAAACTTGAGTCAAATACATAGAAAAGTAAGTGATGTTAAATAATAAGTATTGATTATAATAAATAACTAGAGGACCCGTGAGAATTGCGTTAAAAAGCGGAAAGCGGAAAAAGTGTAGGTAAACAAACTCAACCACGGCAGGAATTTTGTATTTTATCTATTGATTAGACAATTTTCACCTTTACCATTCCCGAATAAAATTAAGAGAAAATTCTAAAGCGGGAAATATTTTGCAGTACGAACGCCAACGTTTGAAACGTTGAAAAGGTTTATATCGTAAGCGCTTGGTGCTGTATGTAAATTAACCGTGGTATATATTTCGAGAGATAATAGGTAACAGTTCTAATTTTAAATAAAATCAATATAGGTACTTTTGATTAATAAACGTTAAATCATAGAAAAGTATGTAAATTTAAGTATTGATTATAATAAATAACGAGAGGGCCCTTGAGAATCGCTTTAAAAAGCGTAAAACGCAAAAAGTATAAACAAACTCAACCACGGTAGGTATTGTATATTACAACTGAACAGACAAAATGCTGGATCATGGAGTTTGCAATGTTTGGCATTGTTTAGCAAGCAGACAGTACTAATTTCTATGTTATCAAACGTTCACTCTACGTAGAATTTAATTTTAATTTTTTATATTATAGTACGGATTTTTAGTTCTTAGACAACCCTTTATCTTGAAAAAACGATGCCTGTGCCTTTGTATTGATGACATTTTCAAGGAATGATTTATTTAATATGGACTATACGTATATTAACGTACCCATTATCGACGTATAATATATGTATGTATACAATGTACAATGTACATTGTACATATATATATATATATACACGTATGTTTATTAATGGGATTTATTGTTATTTGAAATGCATGCTAAGTTACAAATCAAATAATACAAAAATACATTTTAAAAGCACTTATTGAAATAAGTTTCAAATTGTTAAATAAACAAAGGGAAAAAGTTTAATTTAAGTTTGTATATTGGTAACAGTATAATAGGTGTATTATATTATAGTTTTAAATTATTTTTTTTTGATAAGACATTGTTCCACTTTTCAGTAACTTTTTTCTTTAAATATTCATTCATAATTTCTTAGAATATGACTAACAATTTAAAATAATTTAATTTAGTCATTTTGACGTTTAAATACAAATTTATTATCAAGATTGTTACAAGTTCAATTGAAATTTTAAATCACGACTAACAAAATTATTACAAACAAATACAATAATAATATAATCTATAATATTTATAAATACTTTTACTCAATTAAACGTCTTCACAACATTATGCTATTATGTTATATAATATTACTGAGTTGAGACGATAATTGTGACACACCTATAATATTAAAAACACGTGCTGGATATAATTTTAAGATAACTATAATAGTTGAATATTCATTTATACTATAAGAGTACAAACTATTTCCATACAAATACAATACTATGCATAGACAATGAAGATGTATGTGGAATATGTATCATTTCATATACAGGACAACGGGCTTAACAATGAGATTTACGTATATTAATAATTTACGTATTTATAACATAATATTATTATATTATTTAAGTCACCGCGACCAACAATGGTGGTCAGATACCAAAGACCTGACTATACATATTATCATATACTTATAGCACACACTATGCACAAGTGTATACGATGTATAATTTATAAAATACACATATATAGACACATCAGGGTGGCTTAAGTGTGTTACAATAATATTGTGTTTATTGTTTCTACTATTTATGGCTGGCGATTTATTATTTTGTAAATATGTTTCTTAGAAAAGTTTTTCCTTGGAATGTTTTTTGATCTATTATAATATTTCGTATTATGTGGTCTACATTTCCCTTAAAAGTGTTGTAATATCATAATAGGGATTATTTATTTTATTATGAAAAAAAAAAAAAAAAAAAACTAAAATTAATCTCAGCTCAAGTTCTAATCGATTCTATACAGGTTAAATAATGCACCACAAGTAAAACCATACGTATGGTATTGAAGCTATCGATATATGGACAAACATGTATTTTATTCATTGTATATTATATTATTTCATTGTTTTTTATTACCACTCCATCGTTTTTTATGACCTTTTTTCTCAATACATTCACATAAATTATTACATTATTCGCTTTAATGCTTTTTTGATTATATTCTTATATGATAATGGTATACCTACTCATTAATTGCCGTTATTTTATGCATTCCAATTCTTTTTACCCTGGATGTCAAAATAATTGCTTTAAAAAAAAAAAAAAAAACATTTATTAGTATACTTATTGTTGATTCGATGATTCCGTTCGATATTTTTATAAGTTGTATGCATAGTATAATTTATATGTTTAATATAATTATTATATTATATTACATTATAATATTATACTATGTTATAATTTTCACTAATATTATACTCTAACCTTTTTGAAATACTTTCATAATTATTTATTGTAAAATATATCATAATCCACATAACATTCAATATTTTTCAAAATGCTTTCTTCTTATTTCATGTGCTGGGAATATACATTTTTAATTATTAAATAGAAATCACTATTGTTTTCCGATATTCCATAGAAATGGTAATAAAAAATAAAAATAGTTGTAGTTGAAATTATAATATTTATACCAAACACTTTTTAAAATATGATTTTGTTACCAAAAAATAATAGTGAAAATATATAGATAAGAAATTAAAAATTTTATTAAATATTTTAAGAGCAAAATTTTTCTACTGGATAAAGAAATATTTGTAGGTACCTCAATTTTCTAAAGAAAAAAATTTCTTTGTTAGGGCATATTAAATATATTTATTAGAACCTTGAACAATTTATTAATATTATAACGCCATTTACTGCAAGCCTGCAACAGATAAATATGTAAAATTAATTATATTTATAATAAAAAAAATTGATTTTGTCAATTTAATACTATGGTTAAAGTGAAAAGTAATATATCACTAGGTTTATAGCATAGTGTTTTTATCGGAATATCTAAATATGTTACTAGTTACACGAAATTCTCATGATAGTATACCTATAAGTGGTTTTTGAAAAATATTATGCTCGTGTTAAATTTCACATAGCTATAAAGTCTATCTTAATATATACACATACATAGTGCTTAACATACAGTTATATAAATAATAATTATACTAAAATATGAAAATTTAAACCGACCAGTGGACATAATTTGAATAATAAACATTATTATATTGTATTATAATATAATATTTTAAAAATATCTAACGTGGTTCATGTTTATGTTATGTAATTAATATTTAAATAATAGTGTGGAAATACTAGTATCGTTATAATATCATATAAAATATATTATTTATAAAAATATACGAACGATTATAAGGATCATCTGCAGATCCCATGAAAATTATTTAGTAACTACTCTTTGAGAGCACAGAGATAACGCCAAAGCGCATTGTCCGAGTTTAAAATGGACTAATTAAGAAAGCGCATGAAAATGGATATAGGAAACATGTATTTTTGACAGAATTGTAAATGGAAATTGTCTCCTATGACTGTTCAAATTCCCAATTAATTTATGAAATATATGTTTATACGTTATATTATCGTTTACAATGACGTTGTTCTGAAGAATCGACCGATTTTATGATTGCAAATGATATGGACTTAGAAGAGCCGTTTCCACCATATCACAGCTGTCGGAACTCCGTCCAACCATAAATATAATTTACATTGAACTATTTTTTTTTTAATATTAACTAT
This sequence comes from Macrosiphum rosae, assembly GCA_016617965.1. Lineage (NCBI taxonomy): Eukaryota > Metazoa > Arthropoda > Insecta > Hemiptera > Aphididae > Macrosiphum > Macrosiphum rosae. Next base: position 16,690 of record WHPZ01582314.1, on the reverse strand, counting down.
GAAAACTAACAAACGTAACAGTGTAATAATGTATATTCAATATTGTCTCAGGTTTTAATTTTATTTATAGTATATCTGTAAGAGAAATAATATTTCTTATTATATTTAATAGATAAATACCATACTCAATATATAATATTTCGGCTGAGTAGCAAGTAGATACAACCTTAAGCTTAGAAGTAAATAATATAGTATAAAATCATCAATATTGTCTTCACAAAACATTAGATCACGGTTGGTTGACCATCTGGGATTTTTTAATAAAGTTTATTCTGAAGTTCTTTTTATTATTTTATAAAATCAGTCCTTGTCTCTGGTATTCCAAATAATTTTTTAATAATTTAGTTTAAGTCTTTAAGGATAAATAAAAATGTATTTCAAAATAAAACACAATGTATGTGATCTCAAAAAAAAAAAACAATTATTATACTTATATTCTAATACGTAGATAATATTATATTACTTTTTATAGTTATATTATTGGGTACCTAGGTAGTTATTACCTTCATACTTATTGAATTCCATTTCTACAGAATATATTAAAATAAATTTGAGATTAATAATAGTACTATTATTAGTAATAATAGTACTACTATTATTTATTACGTAATATTTGCACTTATAACAAACTAATTATTATTGATATTTAACGTAGGCATATACGTTTGAATACTTACTTATAAGTGTAGTAAAAGTGTAATACACTTATTTTATGTTATTTAAAATAAAAAAATATTGATGACTAGACCAATGTTTTAAACAATAAATGTCTTGTTATGGATTATGGATAGGTACCATCTACTTGTTACGGTACAATGAGATTATTTTATAATATGTAAACATTATTCTTATCGAAAAGTATTAACTTTTTAGAGATATTTTTTCTTCACGTAATTTTACAATAAAGGTACCTCAAAACGTAAATACTTTTCAAGAAAATTAGTGTTTGCCCTTTAAACAATCACACTGTATAATAATCAATTGTTTGTCAATATTGTAAATTTATAATAAGATGTACTTACCATATAAAACACGCCTACCAACTTGCTTGGTTTTTTATTTATTGGTACTTACTTATTGTATATTTATTTTTACGCCTATGCATAATATTAGGTATATTATATTGTATAGTATTAGGCATAGGCGTAAAAATAGATAGACAATAAGTAAGCACCAAAAAAGAAAAACCAAGCAAGTTGGAGGCGTGTTTTATATAGTAGGTACATCTTATTATAAGTTTACAATATTGACATACAATCGAACAATTTAATATACTTTATACGGTATTAGAGTTATTATGCATAAACGTTGAAATACAACTCAATTATTTTATTATTACTGACAATACTGCATTGAATTATAAGTGTTGTAAAGTGAATAATAATATTATCAAGTGTTGTATTAATAATAAATAGAAAACGACAAAAAGTATGAACGTCAAGTTTTAAAATTAAATCTAAGAAAGGGTACAATTATATCTTGACGGTTATGTACGATGGCGTTTTTTTAGTTTTCATTTTTTTTAACTCGTAAAATTTACAATATCTGACATATTTTAATCAAATTCGTAAAACGAAAATAAACGATTGAGAATTTATTTTTAGACAATTTATGAAGCAGAAATTTAATATGTTTAGATGAATGAAATGTTATTATAATCTTTTCAAAAATGTCAACAAATATAATAGTATAATACTAATTTAAAATAAAAATATCAAAATGTATGCTTAACATGCAAATTTAGTTTTTTTTATCATTCCTAATTGATCAAATTCGGAATTAAAATTTATGTGCGATAAAAATACATCGTCACTACTTTATTCTGATTTTCTGTAATTAAACTTTGATAAACTTCATCGTACTTACAATCTGAATATCTTATGCCAAATGAGAACCAAAACTTTTAAGCTATCAAGTTAATACGTAAAAATGTCAACTTCATCACTCCGTTGTTTTAACGTTTATTAACTGAATAATAAATAACTTATTTTTAAACTGCCTTTAAGTTCAATTAAGTATCTTTATTTAATTGTGCTGAAAATTAGCATCTAATTTTAAACTGCGAAGTACAAAAATATACGAAACCATGGGCAGTGGCATATAATCGGTAGAAATAAAATACATAATAAAAACTTATACATTATATACTATTACAGGTAATTGATTAAATTTAAGTTCATCATATTATAGTACTCACCTATTTAGGTTAAGTGTTATTCGACATATTATGATATACCTGCCTAACAGAATGGTATCAAAGTTTCGAATGATAGTATTGATATTATTTACTGAAACCACGCAATTATATTAGCATATGTTTTTCAATCATTGATACTCGTATGCAATCCACGGATTGGTCGTTAGCTGCATAATATACACACGGAAACTCACACTATCCATTATATTATACTTACCTAGGTACATATAGGAAGTACGTACGACATTGGCTTATAATTAATTAGCTACCAGCCAAATATCAGTGGTGGTTGTTTGATGTGCATATACGTATAAATTGTCGAGGGTTAATGAGAATCGAATTGAACCGTTTGTAATTGATTCGGGAAGCCATCATATTATTATGCTATAGTGGTTTGGGGTTAAAGTATGTGGTATGTCATATTACATAATATTGAATTGCGGCACACGAACAATAAGTATGTACAACAACTAAAGAAAACGAGCGTCGCTTACGAAATAACAGTACCATAATATTGATGGACTATTAGTGTGTATGGTTATATTTAGTCACTTCACTTGTTGGATGACATAAACGTTAAAAACCATTTCACTACATAGATTTAACAAGACATATTACATGTTAAATCTAAAAAATGTTAATATTATTTAAATCAAAATAACTGCGATATGAAACCGTGAACTTGGATTAATTTTCAATGCTCAACTGTATCGGACTTTATACGAGTAAAGTGAAAACGAACCATGTTTAAAGATAATATGCAGATTTAACACTAGCGTTTTCCAAGAATACGATTTTAATGCAACACTCGGAAGTCAATTTAATACATATTATTATTTATTATATTCTAAAGAATTAGAAAAGTCCTAAAAATTAATTAACCCCTTAACATACGCATTAGTTGTAAGTTATAAGAATTATTTTTTTGTCAAAAAAAAACTAGACCGTGGTAAAGCGTGATAAAAATGTTCTTAAAGCCCATTTTGCGCAAAACAAAATTCCAATAAAATCGTTATTATTCATAAAACTACAATTCTCACTTAGTCACTAATAAATAATAATATGGTGCGCGACACAGCGTTCTTCTCATAAATTAAAATGTTAAATGCCATAAAAAATTAGTAAGAGAAGTGTAGTGAGTACCTAAGCATAATTTATAAATATTCTAACACCATTTCGTTTTCTAAACATCCAAGAAAGTAATTATATTATGGTAAACTTGAAATATTATATGCGCAACTTTATGACTTTCACGAGTACAACATTGATGCTCACCTTTACATTTGCGTATTATTAAATAAATAATTAAATCTAGAGTCTGAAGAAGTAGTATAAGTTTTATAATATTAATAACCGTCTTACATAGTTACGCACCTATTTACCTACTTTAAATGTACATTTTTAAATAAGTTTAGAACAAATTGTTAGAAACAGCAATATAGTGTGTTAAACAAAATTTGTTTAATCCTAAAAATGTAATAAACGCATTAATTAAGAAGCTTTATTTAATATTTATTTGTAAAATACCTTGTGTAACATTCATTTTTTATTATTTAAAAACTTGTTATACTATACTATTTTATACTATATAACTAATAAGGCTTACAAACTATAAAATATAACAGCGCCTATATATAATTCATATTATAATATTATTGCTGCAATTATTTTATCGCCGCCCGTTTATCAACCAAAATATCAACTCAATGTCATAAATTTAATATTAAAAAAATAAATAAGTTTAAAATATAAATATATTTATGAACCGTTAAACATTTTTATTATTCTTTACAATAAAATTGATGCAAGGTCAATGTATTTTTTTGTTAATTCTATCCTGAGGCTTTTGTCTAAATGACTTTGATATTTTTTTTTTCCGAGTAAGACTAATCTAAGATAATTGATTTAATAATGGCATATTTCTTTCTAGTCTTTTTTTCAACAATTCGCTGTTTTTTTTTTATAAATTACAATATTATAATTTATAGAAATAACATTTATTTGATTCTTTAAAAACATAATGTATCGTTATTTGACTTTTCAGTATTGATTATTTAATAATATGATGATGAATAACTCTCAACTATAAAATATACAATTGCGGTTATATTTATATATTTGTTATTTAATGAGTTATACATTTTTTTAACTTAAACTCTAAGATTTAGCAGAATTACTTATACGTAAATTAGCTATTTAAAAATATGTGATATTTATGGTTTAACATTTTGACTTCTTTTTTGTCTATTGTCTAGAAAAGCGAATTTAGCAATTCTTTAAGTTATTTTTTTTTTAAGTTAGAAAAGACTTTACAACAGTTCTCGATAACATAATATTTTTGGTTTTTCGCCTTAGGTTAAAAATTATATATATTGTTTACTCTACTGGCAGATTTTTGTTCATTTGTCAATATGGTATTTCAAAATGTAGTCATTCGAAAATGTTAAAACTTATAGCAAACAGAAATCTTTAACGGAAAAGAAAATTTTTTTTTTGTTCAAAAGTGTTTATATAGAACCAAAAACTATACTTAATATAAGCACAATAATTATCATATCATTCAAACTTTTACATATTATATTACCATATATACTATATGTAGTGACCTTGGTTAAATTAATTATTTAATCTACAATTATAAAACAAAACTATGTAATTATAATGTATTTTTGTTACTTTATTGTGTTTTATTATTGAGTTATTACAAAATAAATAATTTGCCTTATAGGTATTAATAATGTTTTCGAAGACGATGAACCTTGAAGCTGATGTATTCAATTTTTCATATTTTATCTCAAATAATCATGAGTTAAATTACATCGTATTAAAGAATAAATACAATTTATAACTGCGGGCAAAACTTGTTTTATTCTTATGCACAAACCAATATTAATTTGGTAATTTATTAGGCACTATGTTTATAAATAAATCATGCATATAATCGTTTGTAATCACTGCAGGTTACTGGTAATTGGTATCGTGGATCCATTTTATACCTGAATGGAAGCTTTAAGTAATGAAAGCAAAAAATAAACGTCCAAGAAAAATTGGCCTAATAGTAAAATAGTCCACTGAAAATTAATCCGATAGAAACATTGGCACAAGAACAATATATATTGTATATCAACACCAGTATAATGTACTTCTATATTTGTATTGTAATATATTGTTCTTTTTCCCTGTCGAACAATTTTACCCCCCATAACATTTTACCGGGGGCATAAATATCCTAGGTTTATTTTACTCATCTTATAAATATCCTAGGTTTATTTTACTCATTTTATAATTAATATCCTAGGTTTATTTAACCCCCGCTAAAAATATACTAGGTTAATTTTACCCCCGGTAAAGTTATTCTAGGTTAATTTTACCCCCGGTAAAGTTATCCTAGGATAATTTTACACCTGGGGGTAAAAATATTTGAGGGTATTAGAAACCTGCGACACCGGCAATTCAATAAATTATGTTTCGTACATTACCATACCCTGTCGTTGTAACGAGTCAGGTTTTAATTGACTAGACAAGTTGTTTTGAACGGTGTATGATAGGTACTCTTAAATAATAATTAAAAATTGTTTGGTATTTGTTTGAAGAATAATATTACCTTCAGCCATAATAATTTTGTAACCAATAAATTAGAAATTAGAAAAAGGATTTACAGACAATATGAACACCGATCTTGCAGCAAATATTCACTTTCACGAAATAGGCCTATTTTATTTAGTCACACTCAACCAAAAACCACAATCATAGATTAAATCGACAATATTATTGTTGATATAGAGCCGAAAAGATGATATTGTTAAATTTATAGTATCTGATGGTAACGGTTTATTTACAAATTTAATTATCAAGACAAACATATATAATATATATTATCAATCCGACAATCTCCATTGATCAATTTAATAATAAGTATTTTCACTGTGATTATATAATATTGTAAAATAGGCAAATTAGTATTGTTATTTTAAGAATATGTACCATGTAATTAACAAGATTTGTATTATCAAACCAGGTAAATAATACATTTTTTTGTATATTTAATTTGAATTTAAAATAAAGAGAAAAAAGAGAAAAATAACTTCAATGTATGCTAAACAAATAATAATAACATGTATAAGTATGTATAGGTAAAATCCATCTTTAATGAAATAAAAATAATATATAAAAATTAAAAACAACTTGAATTACTGTATTCTATACAAAGTATAACATATTATAAGTATGTAGGCAAAATGGATCTAAAATTAAATAAAAATATCTTTATCAAAAAACTAAAATATATAAAAACAACTTGTATTATTATATGGTAGCCCTATACCTATATAAACAAAATCTATTTGAAATTAATATTTTATTAATTTTTTAAGTCTGAAAGAATTTGCCCCAATGTGGGACAAGCCTTATCAGGTTTTGTGTTGATATCATAAAAATATTTTTGTATAAACAGCCATACAGTATATATGACTCAACAGGATATTTTAAGTTAAATATATGAAATATCTTAAAACATATGTCTATTGCAGAAATGAATGAAAACATTTTGTACTTGATGCACTAAAAAAATATAATAATTTCTTTGGGCTTAAAAGTTGTTCCGCAAATAATTATGAATGGTTGAATGGGGACATTTTCACTCCGGCGACTTATAATGTAATCTTCCATTTCAAGAACTGAGTTTTTGAAAACCATGAAACTATTTTGGCTATCTTTTATGGAGTACTTAATTATACTTTTTTTCCCAGTATGATCCTTAGTCATTTTCTTTGCAGTAGGAATCAACAATCCATGCAATAAATAAAATAATACTGAATATTTCCTATCTATAAAATACATAAATAAATTAATAATTTTAGTAGGTAGGTACTTAAATTTAAAATAATATAACTACTTTCACTAATGTTTGATATATTTTCTTTATAAAATCCCAACATTTTTCTTACTTTCGGTATCTTTTATTGGTTCCTTCAATAATTTAAAAAAAACATCAAACTTTTCTTCTATTGCATACTTGATATCAGAACAATTGAGTAGAGAGTCTTAAAATTAACATCGATCTATTAAAATAAATCATATTTTTTTGTTTTGATTATTTAACACAAAAAAAGTAACTTTACTATAATACTTACAAGTCTATATCCAAGTGGCTGTGTATAATGGTTCCATTTTTTGGGAATTTCTGAAGTACCAGTGGAATTGGCTATTTAATTTAATCTATACTTTGTAGTTTGCTTCCACAATTTCTCAAGTACAGGAAATGAAATACTTGAATCGTGCATTATTTGCTCCAGTATATAATTAATATCACTTTCAGGATCTGAAAAAAAGGTTTCATTTTTATTAAAACATATTCTTAAAACAACATAAAGATAGGATCAATCCAATATTAAATTAAAATAACTAGAACTTGGATGTTGTTGCAGTAATTAAAAGTTTGAAAATGTTATAACTAGACTTGTATAACTAATATATGTATTCTGAGTGTGAATGGCTTATTTGTTAGGTTTTAGGCAGGGAATGGAAATTTTTTTATTTCCATTTTTATTCTTAATTTCGTTTAATAACTTGTATTCAAACATTTTTCATCTCTGAATTCGGGTGCAATTTAAAACTTTAAATTGTATTTTAATAAATGTGATGATATTTGAAATGTGTACAATGTGTACAAATAATTAAACTATACATATTCTCAAATTTTAACTAATGATGGTAACGAATAAAAATATAACCTCAAACCTCCCGAATTCTTATTACCAAAAAAATGTATTTAATATCAAATGATTCAAAGTTGAATTAATTTTTCATTGGCAATTTTTTCTTGGATATTCATCAGTAGCCCTTATTACCGATTCTCAATGCATGGTATTGACTAGTGACTTAGTCCTTACACCTTAAACACATAAATGTTCTCCTTGGCATCTCAATACCGTGGTGTAGTTCTGTTGTGAAGAGATTATAATATTTTAAACTAACTATGAAATTGTTCTCGTGGTTTTTGTCTTTTAATCTTGATAATTAGAAATTAACCAGCATAGTGGTTGAGATAGGGTTGAATATTTTTTTGTACGCAATGCAATGTTTTGTTGATAAGTACATATTGTTACCTATATTATAAGAATATAATATATTCAATTTTTAGTAAATATTCTAAAATGCAATAAAAATAATATTGAAATATTGAAATATCCATATTAAATATATTCCCCTGATACACTATACATAATATTATGTGCCGAAATAGAAGTAAATAATTTATACAAATTATATATTTTATTTTAATAATGTAAATATATTATACAACAGCTAGTGTTTTAAACAAAAATGAAAATACCACTGTTTATGTATAGATTCTTTGTCCTATAAATTGATGTCAGTTGAATTAAATCTCATCATCATGACATAATTGTTCCAATTCTTGATGATAGCAGAAAACCGTATAGAAAATATTAACGGAATGTCTATATTTAATTCTTGTTGGTGAAACAATAACGGTCCCGAGTTCTCTTATATTTTTAATCGTATTGGAGTACCTACGCCAACTTACTAAATACATATATTATAATTCATGCCTCCGTAACTACAGAAGTCAGACAATATATTATTATGAGAGATAATAATATTATGATAACCACATAACTCAAGTTATCATCAGCGGTGATATTTCGTACAATGCTTAGAACTTTTCAATCAAATAAGATTATTACACGCACGTTCCAGCAAAGCTGCAATAATATACGAAAGTATGATTATGCAATCAGTTGTAATTGTATGCAAATATTAAGTTATTTCATTATTTTATTTTGATAAGCCATATTATATACATTAATTAGTTCAAGCATATTATGACTAGTAGCGATTTTTAAAAAAAAATATTATATGTTATTATATTGCAAAAATATAGTTGTAGTTGAACATTTTTAGAAGCATATCTATAAATTCTAAGAAAATAAAAAACATATTATTTTAAACAGTTTTAATTACTGACCTTTATTTATTCACCTTAATCGTGAATATAAATTATGATAATAAGACTCAGTAAGTTTTTGTGACTTCACTTACGGTGTGGAAGCTAACTTTTAAGTAGGTAATCAGTAGTTGTATACAATATTATATTGTACATTAAGTTATATACGTTAGTCTCAATACACACCGATCACCAATACAGTTTTTTTGTTGGTACTTTTTTTTTTAAATACAAATTTAAATAGAGATTTGTATTTTAAATATAATTTATTTATATTAATGATTCTAATAATAGCATCTTTAAATAAATAGGCTTTATGGACTTTCTAGAGCTTCTTTTCAGGTCCTGGACTCTCTTTTTACTTTTCAGAAAGTCTTTGAAGTATTTTATGTATCACTCTTTCAACTTTGCTCCAACACTACCAATTTAAAATCTGGAAGAACATCAATTGGTTAAAAAATATAGTCCAATCGCAATCACGTTTCCTCATATACATTATATATGTATTATACTTATAGTTATATACATTTTACTACATCATTTTGATAAAAATATCCTGGTTGTTGAGCAACTTGGTTTCCATTCTGTTTGATCGCCAACCACTCTTAATAATATAGTTGTCATGAATAACAATATAATTAATGCATATCGTCATGGAGATAAAAAGTAGATGCTATATAGACTGGCTTGACTAAGGTATTCAACCAAGTATAAGACATAAGTACTGTTTTTGTCTTAAGGTCTGGCTGATTATAGTTTTTCAAATCTCTACTTTATTAAGTGCTTAGTGAAATCAAAATAAACTATTTCCGCACAATCTCTTTTTTCTTTCACTGTTGGTAGATATTTCCTTATAGCTTCTCTCAAAATAACTATATTGATTGCTGATGAAACTAAGCTATTTATGAATATTTAGTGTTGTATTATTTGTTTGAGGAAGTCCTTAGGATGGTTGGGTGATTAGGATGAAGTTCTCATCCTTCAACTTAATGTATCAAAATTCCAGATAATGACTTTTCTACGTATTGCTAATTTCAATAAATTCATCCACATAATTAATTGATCCATAATCCAAATTTCTGGTGAATTAGTTCATGATCTTGTAACACGTAGGTAGGTACATTATATTAACGTTTATATGTAAGTACATAACGTTTCTAAATACATTTATATCTGGTTCATTGATTTACCTAATTTCATAGCAGATTTAAACTTAAGTAGGTGCCTATTTACTCGGGAAATTTCATCCCTTTTATCACACCTATCTCTGTCAATAACTAAATATACGTATTATTCTCCTCCTCTTACGCCGTTTAATATATCTTACCAATAAGGATCCTAGACTAACCTTATGAGCAATAATTTTGAGCAATAATTTTTTCAAACAAGTAATTATGTCTAAGAAATTTATTTGTGTTTTGTTTTGTTTTTTTTTTCTGAAAACAACCTGTATTATACTATGTAAAAATAAAATAAGTTAGTTGATCCATAGCGTTTATAAATACTACCTACCACTAAATTAATACTTAGTATTATAATATAGATACATTGTGAGACCAGATGACTTAATTTTTATAGTGACGTTGAGCATATTATATTGATTTATTATAATTTAAAGTAGGGAAGGCTAAAAGTGGTGTTCATTATAATATGGAAGATTTAAAGTATCCCGAGAATAGTATAAATAATAACTTATTACACCTAGTGTAATGTACAGGTATACTAGTTTATTCAGAGTTTTTCTATGTATTTTATTTTTGTTTATCCTAAATAAAAGATTTCTAGTAGTCTTAAACGTTGTGAAAATATGAAAAATTAAATATACAAAATATTTTATCACCTATTAGTTTTTTATCGTAGGTAGTAATTTCACGATTGTCAAATCTATAATGGAGTTGTACCGATGAAGCAGTTCTTATTTATTTAAATTAGTGTTTTCGTTATTTAATATTTCAGTTCGTTAACTATTATTTATTTACTAAATGTTTATAAAATATATAATGGCAAAAGTTTATTAAGCATTGATTTTCAATGAAAATATAAATACTAAAATATATAACTAAAGAAAACTATTATCATGACTTTCTTATTGTTGTGCTTATAAACTTAATTTGGATAAAAGCCTGGTTTTAAAATTTAAAGAACAGTTATTATGAATTTATTTCTGTACCTAAATATTCATGTTTAACGAAATAGTAATATGAAATATACAAGGTTATTACTTAATAATTATTAGCAAACTACTAAATTGTTATTATAACACTTTTACAAAAATATATTATTTTAATCTAAACAATTACAATATCAAAAAAAGTATATTCTATTGAAAATAAAGTGTTTGTGTTTTACCGTTTAAAATGGTAGGTAAATAAAAAATAATTTTTTTTTTAAAAAGTTGTTATAAAAATATTCTTTGCTGCTTGTCTTAACAAGAAATGAATCCTTAATAATTCTTATACCATCAAAGAAACTAATCACTTAAGACCTCTTAAATTCAGCCCAAGTACTTTTTTTTGTTTCCAGTTTTTTTTTTTTTTTTTATTGTGTGTACTGAAACTTTTAACTTACAATAAGAACACTACAATTAATTTTTCCATAGAGGAAAAAAATGTTATTTTTGTTATTTTATCATGATAGGTTTTCCCTACTAAGCCAATTAAACTAGCTTTAAATACCTTTTTTATAATTTAATTTATTTTACTTTATCGAAAAATAACAAAAAGAGTAAATTATTATACAACACGATAACAATACTTCGATATTATGGACATTATGATTTTGTTCGTATTTTGTCTAGTGCCTTCGTAATATAATACATTATACTGTATTTTGCATAGGACTTTTAGGTGAAACTTGTTGATAGTATTTTGACAGGTGAGGGATGTGGATCGACATTGCGAAGGATACCTTGTTAACGGATTGATAGAGAATGACCTACAGTATTCCCCCGAGCTTATCATGCCCCAAATACCTTCTACGAAAATTGTTATTTATTATCTTTATTATTATATATTTTTTGTTTAAATATTTATTCAAGCCTTATATTATGCACGTAGTCTGGAATTTGGGATGGTAAATTTATTTTAAAATATCCGCATTTTTTGCATTTCCTTTTTCATCTCACAATACTATCAAACCGTAGGTACACCTAACATTTTAATTTGTGGTAACTCAATTTTACTAATACGACATATTTGATTTCAATAATGCATAAAATGTATTGCAATATACCGTTACAATATTGTTTATTACACATACAGATATATATATACACACATATAGATATTTTTGGACATTGGTTTTTAATGTAATAAAGTCATAAACAAATAAACTGAAAATGTGGAAATTTAAAATTAAAAGATCAATTTAATAATCAATAACAGCAAATAAAAATGTGTTCAAAAATATACTATAAACAAAAATTTGTTAAAATTATTGTCTAAAAAATTGTATTCACCGTAATAACTATTTTAAAATATATTGTTCGTTGTATTAGTTAGAAAACAATTAGAAATAATTATAATTTGTATTACTATTGAGTTTTATTTTCGATTTCTCTTCGATAACAGAATATTGAATGATTTATAATTACTTAATGATGAAACTTCAATATTTATTAAACTATTTAAGACTAAACTCAACTTGGGTTATGAATGCAATGGTATAATTTAAATAAAAATATTTCAGATATCATGTTTACCAATTATAATATATTTATTTCTAATAATTATTATTATTAAATACTGTTAATACTTTTCATACAGTACCTAAACATATGCACATCAAATCGTATGGAATTCTTGAATTTAAATTACTTCAAACTAGTTTGCTCATAGTTGTAAATGGGCGTCCTTTAAATTGCAATAGAAGTCACAATTTCGTATACATTTAAACTATTAACGACTGGAATTTACTAAAATTAACAAAGTGGCCTATCTAATGAACAGCTGTTAATGAACAATCTTCTTAAATTGTTCAGCTTAATTTTAGCACACTCTTGGTAACTAATAAGTAATTATTACGTATATATTATAACTGTGTAAATAAATAGGTACATAATAATTAAATACTCAAACACTGTATTATTAATATTTTTATTTTTAAAATGTAAATTAGTTAAACTTTAAATCGTACAATGTAATTATTCAACACTAATTCCATGGGTACTTTTAATATGATATAACTAAGACATTTTAAATCTTAATACAGATAATAATCTGGTAAATAAGTTATCAACTAAATACCAACAAAAATATCCGACCAAACTTAATTATTTGTGTTATTCCTTGTACACTATTTTATTATGTAATATGTTATTTATGTAATATTCTTGTATTTTGTAAATAAATAAATAATCATAATAATAATAATAAAACTAAAATCGTATTTTATGATTTGAATTAAACATTATTACTTTGCTAAGAATATATTTATTATTAATTGTGCACACGATTTGTGTAGGTACTTCGATTAATATTTTAACTTTTTAAATTTGTATAAAATATAATATGCATTTAATTATCCTGAATTAAAATCAATATTGTCATGTTTTGCAATAATAAAGACTGAAGTTAAAATGGGCAATATACTTGTGATACAAAACAAATATTGACCTATTGGTCTATAATTTCATTTTTTAATTAATAATAATGTTAAAAAGTTGAAATGTATATACTATCATTTTAAAATTAATTAAATGTTTTTATATCATTTTGAGTTTTTATTTGATTCATACAAATTAAATTGTTTTATTCATATTTTCTTTGGTACAAAGTTAATAAATAAAACAATATTACAGGGTAAACAAGTATGCTTAAACAGTATGAACAAAATTTGTTTATAATATATTTGTTCAACTGATGAAAACTTTGAACTGGTTTTAACTATTATTATACGAGAAAAACTGAATAAAATACGTGTTGAAATTGTATTTCAATAAATATCATAATATAAATATCATTATAATAGAAGTTATTATTTAGATAAAAAGAAAAAAAACAATAATTTGTTTTTATGCCTTAAATAACTTTTTTCAAATCCCGTTGAAACTTTTAAAAAAAAAATGTTTAATATTTTTTAAAAATTAAAAATTAAATAATGTTTTTTGTTTTTGTTTTAGGTAAGACCACGAGATTTATACTTAAACTGATGGTGAAATTTATATTATCTTGATCGGAATTAAAAGGTATGGATGTATTGTTGATCCTCAAAAATATTCAAATTTTTATATAAGAATGTTTTTTTTTTTAGGTATTTTTTAAATAATTATAAGACATATTTATTGTATTATTTGTAATACTTAATAAAACAAATTATTTTTTACTCAAATAGTAAAAAAAAAAAAAACTAACGATCTTTTAAAATCGTTTATTATTGTCCACATAGTTTATTTAACGTAGTTGTACTATATTGTACTGTTGAATTAACGTCTCGGTTGTCTGTTTCGAATTGGACTCGGTTGTCTTGCAAAGTTTCTGGAACTTTAATTTACTTTAAAGTTAAATGTTCGCTCGATCTGAAGTCAGAACTTAAGCAATAAATACAGTTACTTAATTTACATTGAACAGAAGAGTCACTGTACCTACCGTCATGAGTTGAAAATCAAAATTGAATTTTCCTATTGATTATGCATGTATTAAATACAGCAAAAGAAAAATAGTTTATTATTTTATTATAGTATTACCGCAGTATTTTTTATGACGCTTCAAAATATTTTTCATTGTTTAATACTTAATTAAAAGAGGTGTACAGTTGTAATCTGTTCTTAAAACTCCGATGAGTTTTTCTGAAGTAATTTTTGATTAAACATTATTAAGTTATAACAAATTAGTTTAGAATTGTATTTGAATAATTAATTATATAATATTATATGGAAAGTAAATTTTAAATTTCTAGACTCAATATCCAAGTTGTATGCCCAACAGCATTGTTATATTGGAAGTTGATGGTTTTTTTTTTTATTATGGCTCAATTAATTGGAAATGTTGTGAGGGCATATTTTAGGGTTGTCTTCAAATGATATAACGGATATTATCGTTATAATGATGTTGTTATCACTTTACCTAGCTAATCATATATTAAATAATAATTTTCAGTATAAAGTAAACCTAACACGTTTATTTATAGAAAAAACTGAACAGAAATTTATATGAATTACTAAAATAGTTTATTAATATTAAATATTTTGAGGTCTTGGGTGAAAAGCAACTTTGAAAAACAATGATAGTTATAAGTATATCGAGGCAGGTTACTCACAACATTATAGTCTTTGAGTGGGTGTGGGACTTTGTTAAACATTTAGTGGAATACAAAAGAATAAACTATTCAGACTAAAAGTTTTTTTCAGTAGAATAATGAATAAACCAAACAAAAAAAAAAAAAAACTGTTTGGTGGTACAGCGAGGAATTCCGAAATTCGAATTTTCAGCACAGTTAAGGTCGTCGAATATATTACTTCAATCAGTTATAAATTTAATTCATTAACTATAAAACTATACCAAACTTCATGATTTATGTAATTGAGTCGTAAATATTGTTGTCTTATTTCACGCTAGCTAGCTGCGGAATATTTCGATCCTAAGTCGGTTTAGCGATAAGGTGGTATAAGCATTCGATCGGAATAATATAAACTTGGTCCTTAATATATTCTGGCTCGCACGTTCTTGTGGGATATAGGGATCCGTAATCGAGCGGCCTGCAAATTCTCTGTGTATTACCCGTAGAGGCTTGGAAGTTTATTTAACCTTTTACCTTCTTATTGCGTGTTAGCGTCATTTTACAACAGCGGGTAATCGGCGGAACTAAAGGGTTTTTAGGTTCAATAAAAAATGTATGAAACTATATTGGCTTGGAAGGTTTCTGGTTGTTTTATTCATTTGTTTTTATGTACAATAATATACATGGAAATTCGCATTTAAAGGTGTTTTGGTGTTTATTGGTATTGTTAAGAGTTGCATGAAAAGATAATAATTTAATTTTGCAAAAATGCAATTTTCCTTTGCTCTATTTCCATATCACAAAAAATATATGTAGGTTTATTTTATATATATTTTTTGAATGGTTGTTATTAATATTATGTCAATTAATTGATATAAATCTGTTGGCTTCAATTTATTTTGATTGTTGTATATTGTATCGATTTGTGGTTCTAAGATTTCGTGTAGGTGTTCTGGTATATTGTTGTTTTCTTTCCTTTGTACCTACCTACTTCAAACATATTGTTATAATATTATAATTGTTTACGTTGAATGAGAGCCATTAGGTTATATTTATATAATTTTGTGCTTTATAAATAATAATGAATCAGAAGATACGCAACTATTAATTTTGGAAACACCTCTTATGAGCCGGTTTTATTAATCATAAAAAAATAGTTTTCTAATTCGAGTTTAGGAGCATGAATATACAATCACAAAATAATATATAAAAACAATATACAAAGTATACAATATACAATATACATAGTAACTTAAAGTTATCCTTCCAGGGTTAATTATTATACAGTACCTACGAACAGAAATATACAA
>WHPZ01582310.1:0-23228 GCA_016617965.1 Macrosiphum rosae | reverse complement strand
ACAGAACGATTTTTTAAAAATGGTTTTATTCAAATTCTGATTTTAAGTAGGTATACCTGAAGACCATTCGTGACAATTTTTATTATGAACTTTGGTCAGTAGTTTCGTTTTTTTTATGTGGGGAACTAGGAAACCACTAAGAAAGGATTTTCCAAAATTCACCTAATAGGTTCTTAAAAAAGATTTGGAGATTTATGGTGGAAATTGACATTTTTTTTTCTTATACATGGTTACATTTATTATACTTGGAAGATAAGGTGAACGACGTCGTATTTTATAACTTTTTTGAACATATCAAGAAACGATTATTTATAATAAATCAAGGTGATCTAATAAATGATAATTTTAATTTTAATTATAATATTAAAAATAGTAATGATCTAAATACAATCTCTACCTTTAAAATAAAACTGATAAAAAAAAAAAAAAAAATTATAACACAAAAAGAAAGGCACAAGGGCGAATCCGAGATATTCAGTTAGTATACGATAAATGTACTATCAATTCCAAGTATGGGCCAGTTAACTCTTTTTTTTCAACATTATTAATTTAAATTGATATAGAAAAATTTAAGTTAAGTTTATAGTTAAAAGTTACCTTTATTTTTTTAATTAAAAAATAAAAATTTGTTAAAGTTACAAGTTAATTAGTAAATTAAAGTAGCTTAACTTGGTTAAAAATCAGTTACTTTTTTTTTCATATAAAATTAATAATTATACTTAGGTACCTTTTTTAAAGCTAACTAATAACATATTAATTCAATAAATGTGTTACAATTATATTTTTAAATATAGGGATGTATTAAAATTAATTACTATAGGTAGGTACGGTACTTATATACTTTAAAATCAAATTAAAATAATTAAATTATTTTTATGCATTTGTTTACGGAACCGTCCAAAACTATATTCAATATTTTAATAATACTATTAGAATATAATTAATTGGTTATACACCTTCATAGACGGCAATATAAAAATAAGATTGTGAAAAATAATTTTAGTCCACAGTCCACACGTTACACTATTTGTTTATGACTTTATGTCCACTGTTCAAATCTATACGTCCAGTGGCGTATAAATAAATAATTTTTGGGGTGAGCTATAGTAGATAGAAACTAAATATTATAACCATAGGCGAAAATTGACTAAATTTTTTGGGGGGGACTTAAGCCCCCCTCCCCATAGGGCTAATGATTATAACTTATAACAGTACCTAATAAAATATATTGTTGTTCTATTTAAAAATACTGTAATTTCGGGAGGGGGGCTGCTCACTAACCCCCCCCCCATATTTACGCCACTGATACATCCTATAGGCTATAGTCTTTGAAAGAGCATTTCAAACTTTGTTTTCTGCTTATTACGGCTCGGAAATATCGTGGGTAGTTTATTTAAAAATAAAAATTAACCCACGTTCAGCAGTTTGCTTGTTAATTTATTTAAATATGTAAATAGTAAATAAGATGAACTACGCTACTACGGGTTTGCATTATTTGCACCGACGGGCTAAGTTATCGCTGTAATTCCACGAATGAATAAAATATAATAATAAGTAATACTTAATATTGAATAATATTAATAATAATGATTAGGTAATGACTAATGAGTATACAAACGTGTATGGGATACTCAAAGTAAATAGTTGTATTTTCCTTCTATTAATGACGGGGTTACACCAATACCATTTCTGTTAATAATATAGTTGTATAATGATATATTTTGTGAATATTCAATATAATAACTATTATTATAATTTATTATTTAAAATATTTTTTATTTCGAATTATTATTATTTTTTTTTCATGGATTCAATCAATTTTTACAAATTTGAATATATTTTTAACCTGTAGCTTAGGAATTAAATACTTAGTTAAAAGTACCTTAACTTTTTAACTCGTTAATGCCCAGCTTTTTTTAAGTTCAGTTTTTATTGTTTTTATAGCCATATAACATTTATTACTCCTTTCTAATTTTTTACGAAAAACAATTGAAAAAAAATATATATATATATTATATAATATATAATCTAAGAATCTTAAATATTATTGAAGACACAAAAATCTTACCTGACTCACAGTTTGGTTTCCGTGGGAAGCATTCCACATTGCATCAAATCTGTCAAATAATAGATAAAATATAATTTTCTCTAGTAGAAGAACAATACCGCACTGTTGTCTTTTTTGGACGTTCCCCAAGTGACCCATTTGACCAAGTATTTTACTTTGGTCTTCTGTTAAAATTGAAACTCATCCTGTCATTTACTTACTGCATTATAATTAAGGATAGAATTCTCTCTTAATCAAAACCAATTAATGCAGGAGTCCCCCAAGGTTCAGTCACAGCTCCACTACTATTTAACATCTTCATATTTTCATACTTGCATCCTCACACAACCAAGATCATATTTTCCTTCTCGAAAAATGGTACAAGGACTGGGGAGTGAAAATAAATGATTCTAAATCTATATACTGTGTCTTCACTCTTAAAAAGATAAAATAACAACCGTTTACCCAATATTAGCAAACTTTGCCAAACCACACAGAGCATTCGCTACCTAGGCATTAACCCTTCTTAAAACAGCTTAACATTTTTAGGAAATAAGTTTAGCAATGAATCACTATGGAATGCATGAGTTATATGTAAGTTTATATTCAATGTTCTATAAGAATTCACATTGACATTGTATCGAAATGCCTAAACGATAATAGTTGACTCAAATTTTAATTTTACAGTAGTAAAATACATCTTTAATTTATTGTATTCCTGCTATTAATTTAAAAACATAACCTAAAAATGTAGATATTGTTCATTAATCTGCATTGAATATTTTTCTCTTCTCGAGAAATATTTAGATGATCACTAAGATAATCATTGTTTTTTTATAAATATTACAAAAATAAAAAAAATATAAGAAGTTATAACCATTTAATTTCATATTATATTGATTAATAACGTTCATAATTGTCAGTATACAGTGGCAAATTTAAGGGGGGGGGGGTAAATATTGATTTACTAAAAACCATTGTATTACACCCACGGTTAAAACATAGAATGTTATAAGCAGAGACCGAATTTATATTCGCTTAAAATCTTGAAAATAAGATGCTTCTATGCTCTATAAATTTCATCAAAATAATCTTTTATATGCAAAAATTTTATTTTTCATAAAAACGTATTAAACACTAAAAAAACAAATAAAAGTAACAGTTTATAAAAATAAACAGTTATATTTAATCTATAATATGGTGATATACTACCATACTGGTGTACCTATATTTAACTGTTGTAACACAATCTTATGAATTCAAAAAATAATAATACTAAAATAAAAAATAATTGCATATAGTTCAACTACAGTATTATATTATAAAAATATATAAAACAACTCAAACATATGAACTCAAAAAATAATTATAACAACAAGTTTTAAAAAATAAAAATAAAAAAAATTGTATAATCTATAAGATTTTTAGTGGAGACACTAGATGCATACACTATTGATTTAGCTGCCCTGCAAGAGATTAGATGGACTGAAGTGGGACAAATGAAAGTCAGACATTATATAATATACTTTTCATGAGTAGTAGATTGACATCATCTCGGAACTGGCTTTGCAGTACATGAAAAGTTGGAACCATAAAGGAGTTTATCCCAATATCGGAGAGAATGGCATGTCTAAAGCTAAATACGACACCACTTAACATCATGTTAGTGTGCGTGCATGGCCCGACAGAAACAACCGAAGATGAAGTTAAAGATGAGTTTTATAATAAGTTGGATTAAACATGGGTTAGTTTACAAGGAAATATCGTCAAAATATTTCTGGGAGACTGAAATGCTAAACGTGGAAGAGAACCTCAATACACTCTGATAGTTAGGAAAGAAAGCCTGCATACCATAAGCAATATAAATGGATTACGACTCATCTCCTTTGCAACGTCAAATAACATGGTTGCTAGAAGTACAAAATTTCCCCACAAAAATATACATAAAGCTAGGCGAAAGTCTCCGGATGGAAATACGCTGAAATAGATTGACCACATATTAATTGAAAATAGGTTTTGATCAAGCATAAGGAACATAAAAAGTTACAGAGGAGAGGATATCGACACAGATCACTTCCTGTTTATATCAAAATTCAAGTTAAAATTACTAGGCATGATAAGCTTAAAGAAGAGGAAAAGTGTGAAATTCAATGTAGACCAATATAAAAACGAAAATATTATAAAAAAATATGCAGATAGTATTGATTTACATCTTAAAGACTGTAGAGCGGAGAATATAGAAACAGATTGGAATAAGATTAGGACAGTCATAAAAGAAGCTTCAGAACGAAGCATTGGTGGAGTGCAAAATGGAAATAAGAATAATAAAAATAAATGGTATAATAAATTATGCAGGGAAGCCATGGAAAAAAGACGTGTAGCAAGAGCAGATTTTATAAGATCTGGGAATCAGGGAGCAAAGGACATTTTTCTAATTGAAAGGAAAAGCTGTAAGAGAATATTACAGAGGGAAAAAAGAAAGTTCATTAAAGGGATTTTGGAGGAAGCTGAGAAGGATCGCTCGCAAGGAAGAATTAGAAACTTCTTCAATACTATTGGACAGTATAAGGACTTAACGGTTTAAAGGGTCAGTCCCACATAGTCCATTCAATCCGCTACCTTCACCAGCGCGTTATTAGTCACATCTTCCAGTATACGCGTGGTGCGGCCCGTCGCAACCACCGCCACATCGTCCGCAAATGCCACCAACGATGTAGATGACATGCCCTCCACATTACCACCAGTATCTATTCTGAGGAGACCATCATACATGAGGTTCCATAGTAACGGGCCAAGGACAGAATCCTGCGGGACAAGTGACAAGTCATTCAGTAATAGTAGTGCCTTGATTAGGCACCGGCGTACCCACACAGGAGAGAAACCATACCTATATGAAGTGTGTGACAAGTCATTCAGTCAAAGTGGCTCCTTGTTGGTACATCAGCGGACGCACACAGGAGAGAAACCGTACATGTGTGACGTGTGTGACAATACATTCAGTCAAAGTGGACATTTGATGAATCACCGGCGTACCCATAGAGGAGAGAAACCATGTACTGATGTACCTATGTGACGTGTGTGATCAGTAATAGCAGTTACTTGACGGTACATCAGAGGACGCACGCAGGAGAGAAACCAATCCGTGTCCGTGTGATGTGTTAGAGATTCGTAAAAACTTACTGACGGTACACTAGCGGATGCATACAGTGCAGATGTTAGATAAAATATCTAAATATCTAATCGACAAAGGTCAAATTATCACAAATTTCTTTTTCGAATTTTTTTGGTTTGATGAATATTAATAATTATCAAGCCTTTGAATATAACTAAATATCCAACCCCATGAACATGTTGAAAGCGCTAAAATACTCAAACTTAAGGTTGGCAGGATTCTGAATAATTAAATAAACACTTAGTGGTACTGTAAGATGGTTGTTTATTAAATACGGATTAGTAATATCTTCGCATAAGCATAAAACGAAATACATATAATTTAAATCGGCAGTTGGTCCGCTGACACACATTTCGTGCCCGGTGGTACCTAATGGCGAAACAGAGAGATTACTTCGGCCGGAGGCCGGTCTGGTAGGCCGTGCGACATTGTAGCTGTATTATACAATACCTCATATTAATATCATGTATTGTAAGTTGTAACTTGTGCCTTTTTAGGGCATTATAATATTATGTTAAATCCACAAATAAATAGTTTATAGCTTAAACATCTAGGTTGAGCTGAACATTTTATTAGAATTTTGGATAGTGTCATGTGCCGGCATCATAAGATATCCTGAAATATTTAATACAATAGTAACCAGTTAAAATAAACTATTAGGTTTTGAATTATTTTTCCAGTCCATTTACTACGGTAATTTTTTTTTTTCAACAATTCAATTTTGTTGATTAGAACAAGTGTTCCAGATTGCT
Source organism: Macrosiphum rosae (assembly GCA_016617965.1). Lineage (NCBI taxonomy): Eukaryota > Metazoa > Arthropoda > Insecta > Hemiptera > Aphididae > Macrosiphum > Macrosiphum rosae. The sequence goes on along the minus strand of WHPZ01582310.1, from coordinate 17,257 downwards.
TAGCTGGCGTCGTTTGGCTATAGGAGTAGCCTATATTGTCAAACAAAACAACTAACCCTGATAAGGTGGAACAACCAATAGTCATAGAATTGAATCAAATAGCCGAACAACTGACCCCCACGAGTTTTTCTCAGTGAGGCCCAGTAATCTTTTGATATTAATTTAAATAAAAAAAATAAACAAATAAGCATTTGTTACAACAAACGTGTACTATATCAGTTAACTGTTATTGTCAGACGATTACAATAGCACTAGTTGCACCTGATGTATCTCAGAAGTACAAGTATTAGGTACCTCTAGAGCTGTGCGATAGTCACATCTAGTGGTCAATAGTCGATTGTTTTAATATTACCAATTGTATCGATTAATCGATTGTTTTAGATGTACCAAGATAGTATCGAACACGGATTCATATATTAGTCTGGGGTATCGAATAACCAATAGTATCGAATAACCGATAGTATCTACTAACCGATATGTTATTCTTATACTATAGAGTAGTGGCCAGGGGGGTATCGATTTGGAATAAAATTAAAAGTCAGTCAAATCTTCCCAGGCAATGAGTGGATAAATGGTCAATTAATTATAACTAATTGTATACATTTAATCTTCTATTGGTAATTAGTTGGTAATTTAAATTAGTAAAAACTATAGAACTATACTAATCCGATAGTATCGACGTATCGATTGTATTCGATACATCGGATGATTCTGTTTAATTAAAAACATCGATTACTAAAAACGATTAATCGATACTATCGCACAGCCCTAGGTACCTCTACTAAGGGTTATACTAGTATAGCAGAGTTTTTTGACAACTCAACTTACCAAAGTGGCAGTTTTCAAAACTTCAAAGTCCAAAGAGCTGGATTATCCTAGAATGTATTTTTTATTTGCTTATTTTCTTCTACTTTTTACAGTTTTTAATAGTTATGATTTACTTGCCTAAAATTAAATTAATATTTATTTACTTTACTCTACTGTAACACGATTATAGGAGATCACGTATAATTTATATAGGCGTGTCTAGAACTATTTTCAGATCTTATGCTAGAGTGGCAAGAGTGCAAGACCTTGTAAGTATGCTTGTGAAAACGTATAAGTTATCTTCTATACTTATAGAAAATACCTTGTAGTACCTTGATTTACTATCTCTTAAGTATTTACTTTTGTAAACTTAGCCAGATCATTGTCTACCCAAGGCATACTGCTTGATGTTATTGAAGATTTAACGTAGTCGGGGGAACGAACAGTTAAATATAAGATATCCAGGGAAAATTGTATAGGATCCTATAGATATAAATACCGTAGCCAGGGGCAGATATGTAGATATCAGAATCTTAAATATATTTAAACGACTAGGATTCCATTTCAAATTATAATTATGGTTTATTGTCTACTAAACACCTACAAATAATGATACTCACAAAATATATATAAGCTATGTTCTATTATACCATATTACTATGTGACTGTATCGTAGTCATAAAGGAGTCCGGTAGTCGTAGTGTACTAGTGTGTATAGAGGTCTGAGGTGCACAGTGAACTGCTTTTTTAATCCATGGTGTGTGTTGGCCATAGTCCTTACAATTAAGTGTCTTAATATTAATGTATCGGTAAGTAGTTAATCGTACATAAGGTAGAGTTTGTATTATATACATAGGTGCCATGTAACATATTTATATTTATAATTGTTACAATGAGTATGATTCTTTATTTATCAAAGTACCTACTAGATGGTTTTATTGTATTATTTTTTATCTGCTTAATTGTGTTATTTTGGTAGTTATTTGTTGAATATATACCGTTTTCTTCATGATCTTATTGAATTGATTCTGGTTTAAGGGATATTGACCCATTAGTTTTGTAAAAAGATTCATCTATTTCATCACCTTGTCCATCACGTGTTGTTGGTATAGGCTTTGTCACACTATTTAATTTATAAATCTATTAAGGTTTACAAAATTTCTAGATTTACTTACCGAGATACTATGCTTATTGAGTCTTCAGTTATTCCCTTTATAAAACTTTGTCTTGAACTATGATTTTTATTCTTAAGCTTATCCAAATTTGATCTTAGATTTTGGTTTTCATTTTCTAAACGTTTGACTTCATGTTGTAATTCTTTGATTTTAATATGTTCTACGTTTATATGATACTTATGAGATTTATTTTGAAGTTCTAAGTTTTTCATAATATTCTAAAATATAAAGTGAAAAAACATATTTATAACTGCTTATTAACTATTGTACAAAATAAAGATTTACCAAAATTTTATCATCTTGTTTTTTTATTGTACTTTGAGCTTCATCTAATTGATCTGATAGTTTTTCTTTTTTACTTAGCTGTTTATTCTGAGATAAACCTAAAAGGTGTTTGTACTGTTTTTCTAAGGATATTAATTCTATGTTCTGTGACTTATAACTATTTTCCATTTCTTTAAATGAAATTTTAATATGACGTATTTGGTTTTTTAATGTGCGTATTTCATCTTCATATGATTTAATTACTTGTGGTAGCTTGGCTTGTTTACCTTCATACATAGATAATGCATTTTCGTGCCGCTTCCCAAATGTTTTCAATAAACGGTTTTCTACGATCAGTTCCTAAATTATTAATATGTATAATATTATTGATCATTGTTTTAAGTATGGTTTTTTTTTTTTAATAACTCACACGCGCTTTCGTATGTGCTTCAGCCAGTTTATTTTCTAGTTTTTTTATACGCAATATATTATCGTTAATTAGTAAGCTATTGACATTTGATCTGTTTGATTGGGTTCCAGTATGACTAGTATAAGTGGTATGATATGATGTATTTGATGTGCCTGTCAAAATATTGCTGAACAAAATTAATTCCATCCAAGTATTACAACTATAGTTAAATAATTACTTACATTGTCTTCTTCTAGTGGATGACAATGTATGTAAACGTATTGGTTTCAAAACTTTCTTCTTCTTCTTCTTTTTATGCTGCTGGTTCTGAGTACTGTTTATTTTTTCGTTACCAAATACAGGCGATTCCATTTTGTATTGCCCAAAAATGTCTCTAATAAGCAGTGAATAAATAAAAAAAAATTTACATAATATTAGTTAGTTACATCAGCATGCAATAATATAGACATACTCGGGATATGGACCATTATTAGAATGTAAAACAGACTCATTCTGATCTTTATTCATTAGATATTATAAAAAAAAATGTCCAAATAAAATACAATTACAATTACCTATGTAAGATGTATAAGACTTAATAAGATAGATAATAAAATATTAATTGTACAGTAAATTAATATATAGAATAAAGTTCAATTTATAAATATTGCTGTTTAAAAACAATATGCTAATATGTGGCCCATTATTATTGATTTTTTCACCCGTAGCAACAGAAACTTTTGATAGCATACAGTGCGTACTAGGCCAATATAGTTTATATTATTTTGTACTGAAACAACTTAAATGATCTTGATTACATAATCAATGGTAAGCATAATATTATGTTGTAATTTATAACAAATACCAACTCTTTCATAATATTAAAATTTAGTATTTACATGATAGAATATTTCGCACTTACTGAGTCAACAGATTTTTTTCCCTGAAAAAGTTGTGCTAATTTTTAATACAATATTTAATGATATGATAATAGTCTACAGGTATGTACTGACTCTTAAAATGTAGGAAATCAATAAATTACCTGTATATGTACATGTAATAGTAAGGTGTTTAGGACTATTGAAAAGTTAAAAACATGACTTATGAGCTTATGACATAGTAGGTACTATAGAGCTTTACTAGGCGCTAGTGGCTATTGACCAAAAATCAATTAGGCTTCTATAAAAAAATTACTGAGTTTGATAAGAAATATACCCGCGACCTTGAACACGAAGTAGGCCTTTTGTATTTGTAGAAATCCGTACCTACGTATTAAATACTTACATAATATCTCGAAAACGATTGTCTGCGTCGACATTGACGGCAAGACAAAAAAAACATTAGCATAAATCATATCACGAAAGTGATTGTTACAAAAAAAAACTATCCGAAACTAAATAAAATAGGGCCGACCGAGCTCGTAGCTCGTACGAAGTTCTGTTGGATCCCGGTGTTCAACGTATTCCGCGGTGGTGGGCGTCTGCATCCGACTGGATCTTGTCAACTTTTTTGTCAACTTCTTCTCGTAAAATTTTCCAGGACTTTAGTTATGAGACATGTGTGGTGGAAGCGAAAGTCCAGTATCCGTCAGACCCCAGCTCCACGAGGCGATATGTGTCGCTCGGGAGTAGTACCAACGACGTAGACATGAAAACCAACAATCGGCGGTGATTCGAGCGATTGTTCTGTCGACTGAGAAAGTGAGAAGTGACCTTCGTGATCGTGGTCTTTGATTACGATGCCCTTCCTCATCGATGTTGGTATATCACGAGTAATGGCCGTCCCTTGTATCGATGGTTCAAAATTCCCAAAGACAGCTCGTAGTTTTCGATTTCGTTTTTTTTTTTTGTTTGGTAAGTTTACCATTGTTCTCGAGAAGTTTGACCAGTTTAAGGCAGTTTTCGTTAACCCGCTTCATGAATCGAACACATTCTTCTTTCGTTAATGCGACGCTCACTTCGAGTCGTTCGGTCAACTCTGCGTCGACGGTACTCGAATCCGTTTCGTCGTCCATGGCACGGTTAAGAAGGTCGACGTGAGCTATCCGTGATCTCTGTCAATATTTGAACTCAAAATCAAATTCATGGAGCACCTTGAACAGAAAGTCACATTCATTATTTTATAACAGCATGAAGTTCAACTGTTTACGACATTGAATATTCACACTTGAAATATCTATTTCTCCTTAACCGATTTTTGGTTTTTTTTTTTTTAATTAAAAAATTAATAACTATAGGTACTTGAAATAAAAAGCTATGTCTATTCCTTTTTCCATACCTAAATAGTATTTTGTTTTAGCATTTTAAATACATTAAAGATACATATGGTATGTATTATGCTTGAGCTAATGCTCGAAATCGCATTTCTTCCAAAACCCACTTTTTAACAGAAATAATTTTAGAATGCAAAGGTAAATTTTTTAAGCCAACATTTATGATTATACCATCATTATTGACAGTTTTTATAGAAATAAAAGGTTTTATGGCCGGCACCACACATAGCGATTAAGCGCTAAATAGGGCGAATAGCTGCATATGCGGGCGCCCCCCGTCTATTTTTGGCTGTTTCGATAATTCCAAAAACGCGCGATGTTTCAAAAATAGACGAGTAGCGCTAAACCACGTGTTTAAAACGTGGACCAACGCTACATATGCACCGTTTCGATGTGTGGCGCCAGCCTTAATCCTCAAAAATTAATAATAAACAGAATTTTATCAAATTTATAATGCCTAGTTAATGGAACCAAATTATTGATTAATCACAAAAAATAATACAATATTATTGTACGATAATGTTATGGTAGGTACACAACAATTGTTAATATTATAGTTTTATTTGTTTACGGAGATAAAATCATGCGTTGTAATCATTTGTTATCACTAAACTACTAAATAAAAAAAAATAAGAAATAAGAATAAAAAGTTCTAAATAATTTTTTTTTTATTTTAGGTTTAAAAGATTAGGTATAATTTTAGTGACAAGTTGCTTTGTACTTTAGAACTCCAAGTATAAAAAGATTGTTCAAGGAGTAGAATAATTGAACTGAAATCTTCAAATTACTTTACTGGAAAATTTCATAAAAACGATTTAAAACCTTTTCATTCCAGACCCACGTGCTATGTATTATGAAATGATAAATTATACATTATAGTATTATAGGTAAAAATGCTATTGACTAAATTATACCTAAATTGGTTAGTGATGTTTATTAACTTCGTGGTATCAAGATAAGACTTGACGTCCAAATATAAAACTTGATATATTATTACGAAAAAATGCTATTATTTGGTCAAACCCGATATACTACAGATTAGACATAAGCTTATAATAACCTACAGTACTATAACATTTGTAAAATCTGTAATCCTACAAAGTCCGGGAAACGTTTTGGGAAATACAATATAATGCAGTTAAGTATAAGGCTGACATTTTAGACGGTTCGGAAAGTGGATTAGGAATACAAATAATTCAATCTAATGTTTTTATTCGATGCAAGGCTTTATATATAGTTAAGACCATATACATAGATAACTCACATTATTATGTTCAAATGGCATTTAATGTAAAAATCCCATTGAAGAATCGTTTTTTGAAAGCAATATACGTCTCATTACTTTTAAATATAACATGTCATGGTGTCTCCTCTAACGAACCGGGTATCCGCCCCAGCGAATATGTCAACACGGGTTTCACCCGGATCAGCGGTACGGCCTGTCCACTTTTTCAATAACAATTATTTAAAATTGGAAACTTCAATAGTGTAAATCTACATAATATTATTGCTGTAGAATTATAGAAAGTATATCTATTTTAATAAAATATGTAGATTGTAGATATATAATACAGTCTTTACTTGAATTGTACCCAACGATTTATCAGACGACCGTATATACCCAGCCTTCCAACAACACTCTAAAAGTGTAGATTAAATTATTTTAGGAGACCTCAAACAAAATAATAATGTACCCGCGAAAGTTTATATTTATTTTAAATTAAAATATGACCGTATTTTTTATCTCAAAAAACGTGTAAATGTAACTTAATTGATTAGGAAAAAAAAGACTTTCACAAGGTATTTTCTAGTAAAATGAATTAAAGCCAAGTATAATGCCTACAGCGAAACAACCATATTTAAATCAATGAGTTAAAATCTATGTCTTAGATCATAATATACTATATTACTGTTATATCTCATCATTAGAGAAAGGATATTAATGACTTAAAAAACAGGCAAAAGTTTCATAAAAACTCTAACAAATTACTTAATTTCTAAATTACATTATTATAACTTTAGAATATTATATAATTATATAAGTATACAATTTAAAAATTAACAGTACATTTTATTATGTAATAGCTGGTACCTATATAATTGATGCAAAGGTAACTATATTTAATAATTTTTGCTTTTATTTTCATTTTCATATTTCTTAAGAAAAATAAAATAATTTACATACAACAGTGGTTGTAGGTATAACGAAATATAATTGCAGCTTGGTTAAGTACCTACTTATATGAAAATATGTCAAATTCACAAGATCCTATAATATCTTTTTACTTACCACGTTATCAATATTTGGCACGGACAATTGTTGTTCTGTCGCACATAATTTATATTAGAAAGTAAATGTGTTTCATTGGTTTAAATACAAGCAATACTTATTTTAATATTCTTACACAGTACACACCTATGCATAAGTTGTTCACTTAATTGTATAATAATTTTTTTTTTTATGAAGTGCCTAACTAAAATAAATTAAAATTGGTGTGTGTACCTACACTGCAGCATAGTAGCAAAATCAATGGCGTTCACAGGGGGGAAAAGGCTAACGAGCTTAATTTTAACGTTTTTAGGAAATAAACTAAAACTAATCAAACGCAATCTAAGCAAATGTGGTCTAACCAAGCTGGTTACCAAATCATTTTTTACTAAAAATATTAACATTTTAACAAATTATCATTTTTTTCTCAATTATTTTAAAAAGTAGGTAGGTACTATATAAGCATTTTCAATTTCTATCTTCCAATGGTACCAAATTGGTAGATCAAATTTTTTAACAAAAACTTCCATCGAAGTTTATGATATTAGAACATTATCAAGTTGTACAAACTCCTTCAAATACTTAACCTATACGTCTGAAACTGAGACTGGACAAAATAAAAATAAAATTGTAATTATTGATTTTCAAGCCTCCCCCCTGTCATAAATCTTGAGTATGTAACTGAGCAAATAGATGCATGCATTTTAGTCGGTGATGTATTAACACCTAAATATATTAATGTATAAAGGTGTAACTGGTATATAAGCAATTATAGAAGCTTATTTTCAAGTTAGTAGAATATTCCCATACGGCGTTACATTCATGCTCGGGACATGGTACTTATTGCTTATAATAAAATTGGTATATAGTTATATGTGTGTGAGCCCAACCGAGCGTTCACGGTACAAAGCAGTTTAATTCTGGGAAGGTCTGATGAAGACGTTGTCCATATAGAACATAAAAATATATAATATTATAATAATAATATAATGTACTATATAGTCTATATTGTATACAAATTAGATCTTCCCTTTAAAATAATTTCCGTTGTATTACCATTAAAATATTTAAATGTCTGACATTTTAATGTAAAATTTAGAATTTAAAAAATGTATGCATCCATTTTTTATGTGACTTGACAGCTGATGTACCTATATCTGCGAACTTGTGTTAAAATCGTATTACGAAAAATCACTAGTCTTATTCAGCTCGTACCCTTGAAAGGTTTACAACACAATATATCTATATATTCTTTAGGGATACCATTGCTTATAAATACTAGTATTTAGGTATAAGCAATTGTGATAATTATAAGTATATTGACACTTTGACAGCCACGTGCCTATATAGAGTATACATATATTATGTTATTTTTATAACAAGACAATATTATGTATATTTAGTTGCGATGTTTCCTATCTCATTTGAAGTGTTAGGTAAATCAAAAACAATATTATTATATTACACTCAATGTTGGACATTTAATGTAATAATAACGTGATAAATATATGTATACCTACATGTATTTCATGGAAAACTTGATAATATATATATGTAATGTGTATAAGGTATATTTCTACTTAAAAATAATATACCATCTCATCCTAAAAAAATATGCTATTGTTAATACTACCCTATCTTAAATTGCTGAAATTACAGGTTTTTTAACCATGAGTGAAAAGAACAAATAATAATCGACATTAACACACAAATTATAGTATTGAAAAAATTTAATTCAAACTATCCCTTAGCTCCAACACAGCAATATATAATGATTAATGCGATACTGTGTACTGTGCACATTGCATATAATATTACTGTAGAAGCGACCTAAAGTTGATTTGTTTCTTTCTAACATAACCTCGTAATTTTGTAGTGATAAAAACACGGTTGAAAATATTTATTTATTTTTTGTTAAATAGATAAAAACAGTTTATATTGTATACACAATAATAATTTAATATAATAATAGTATTCACGATGTATCAACGTTTGAACTTTTACAGCTCACATAGGCTGGCACCCGAAGTATAAGTATACGCATATATACCTCCTAATAATATTATATCGACTAAAAAAACACAGTTTAGTAATTTGTATCGATGTGTAACCATAATGTCGACATTTTCTACAAACCCCCTCACCTAAACCATAATAATTTGTGAACTACATATTTTTTTTAGGTATAGTTTAGGTATAGGTAGATATCGAAAATATTGTTTACCTATATAAAGGATAAACATTATAAATATAATTATTTTAGTTATTATTATAAGGTGTAGATACCTATAGAAGTTAATAATAATTATCCCTTAGTGCTAAAAAAATATATACAATATTATAGCATCAAAAATATTGACGGAGAAACTAATACATTATGGCTAAAGAATCAAATGAAATGTAATAAATTAAGAAAAATGTATTATATATATATATATTGAGTAAACTATACTACCTAGCTACGAGGCATTAATAATACACTAGCTATCATTAAGGTACCAACAATAATCATGTGACGGCAATAATATTATATAGCAAACCAAAAATAACAATTTATATTGGTACAATAGTGTTGGTTATCACTGGTAATTTATCTTAAGTACCGATTATTCAACCATATACAATTATTGATACAATTATTATTAAGTGGTCACTGGTCAAAGGAATGGAATAATATAATTTCAAATTAAAACAATTTTTAAATATAAAAAAACGATTTTATCTATTGATGGGAATAAATTATAAATATTTTTACTATGTATAATATATATATATATATATTGCACTATAATATATGATGTTTACAAGAAACCTTTTTCGATCGTTTCAAGACCAAACGAATCGCTTCTTCCGTCTTCACCAATATAAAAGTGATGACGATTGTAAAGGGTAAACAATTACTGTTGCAGTGTTTTAGAAATAATTTGATGGTCACGACTGTTTCTATCTTTTGCAGCGCTGATAGACCATCAAGTCAATCGTATATACCAAACCTATATAATATTTTCTATTAAATTTTAAGAATAATATTGTCATGTAAATATTTTGTTATATTTAATATTTTAATAATATTGTAATATTACCGTTTATATATTATGTTTATATTTATTATATGGTAATAATCATAATATTCATATAACTCCCTTCAACATAGCCGTATATAATCTTACAGGTAGGAGGATATAATCAAATCCGTAATTAAGAATAATACCTACAACTGACAAGACTATAATGCACCTGGCAGGTACGAGAGGTAGATCGTAAGTATTTAGTATATACAAATACTAATATGCAAATATGAGTATATAAATATTATATTAAGTACAATATGAAGTAAAATGGGCCATGGAGTACAATTAATGTCAAAACGATGCTGGTTAAGTGTACCTTACCTATACCTATACATATATATTAGTATGCACTGTGCAGCATGTATATATACCATGTTATATATACGGTAGATCGCAATCGCCCAAACACTTATCATAGGTACCTACGTAAATTTAATCATTAGTATCATTATAATTATATTGTGGCCGGCTGTATTTATCATATACCTATATTCTGAGCAGCCGGTCACGTGGAGGATTTAATGCCAAGCAACTGGAAACCGCGATGTGATCCATATACCATGGTATAATATATATAATACATGCAGTTATATTGTTATAAAATATATATATTATATTATATAGGTGTATTGGGGGTGTGTGCGTGCGTGCATGCGGGTATACCCATATATGTACGTGGGGCGCGCTGTGCAGTCGTGTCGGTCGTTATTTCGTACCCGCACCCAGCGAAGGGATCGATGACTTATTACACGCACGGATGCCGGACGCCGCTGGTCAGAAAATCCCTTTTGCTCCAGCCGAGGTATATAGGGTTGCCCTTTTTTCCTCCTCGCGCACTGCTCGCACACACATTTATATATACCGCACATATAATAACGCCCAGAGAGAGAAAAAGAGTGAGAGAGGGATGGGACAGAGAGATATGAACGGAGAGATGAGAGGGAAAGATGAAGAGAGAGACCATTCATATATATAGGTGCACTGAAGAGAGAGTGGATAAGCAGGAGAGACTCGTCCTTGGTGGCGGCGGCGGTGGGGCTGCGCGAGGAATAACCGGGACGAGTGGCGGCGGCCAAGGGAAGGGGGTGGTTTGTGGTGGAGTGGGTCAGGGGTGGCGGATCCGCGTGGGTCGGCGGGCGGTAGGGTAAATGGGAAAAATTATCGATTTTGACGACACGGCGGAAGAAAAGGGGTGACCGGTGGCGGCGGCGGTGGCGGTGGCGACGTGCGTGTATGAAAGCGCGCGACGGCGGCGGTGCGGGGGGCGGCGTATATGTATGTATGTGTATAATATAATGTATATATATAAGCATAGTGCGTGCATGGTGCGGCGGCGGCGGTGGTGGCGGTGGCGTCATCCTCCGCTCGCGCGACCGGCCGAACGCTGCTCTCGGCCAATGGCGTCCCTTCCCGTTATTGCGCGCGTTATATGTTATTATATAACCGCCGCCGAAGCCGATGCCGCCGCGCGCCGGTCCTTTTGCCGCCCCCGCGACAGATATTACATAACTCGCGCGCGCGCACTTATGACGTGAAGTTATCATATTATTATTATTACTATTATTATTATTATTATTATTATTACGGTGCGGACGGCGGCGTGCGTGGTGGAGATACGTCGCACTGCCGAGGGGGCGTGTCGTTATTACATAATATATAAAAACTGGATCCAATCGACGGCGACGAGAAGGGGGCCGACCCGAAAATATAATAACTGCAATATTCGTCATAAATATTTTCGCCGCCGTATATAGTCATCGGTGGCGGCGCGGCGGCTCGGCGGCGGCGGCGCAGCGGGGCGCTCGCGCTTGTAGGTAGGAGGTTCCTATATTAATATTATGTCCTATGTATAATATTACAGTGTATGTGATTATTATATGGATATACTATGAGGTATCCATAATGTGATGGTCAAACGGTGGGAGGGGGTGATGAGGGGGATAGCTGATCCCGAATGATCATTTTTTCAATGTTTAAGATCTGATAACTATAAAATGTTATATTTTTTACAATCAAATAATGCATGTTAAGAAATCAGCCACAACACCTCTAGATAAAATCATTTGACCACCCTTGTGTCCATAATATAATATAAATAGGTGCGAAAGGACACACGAACTCGCGTGCTGAGAAACAAAGTAGTGGTAATACTGCAGACTAACACTATACTACATGATAATATTATATAGCAGGTATACACTACTACATTATAATTTATATTTCTATTGTAAATAACCAGCTTTAATATAGTAGCTATTATCATATAGGAACTATAATAATAGGAATTTTTAATATTTTTCAAAATAATTACCTATAACTGTAGAATATAAGTCAGTAATCCTATAAATACGTTTAAAAAAAAATTATTTAAAAACTCCTTGGTTTCAAAATATATTGTTGGATGGTTTGCGATAATGATTATTGGCGAATTTTTTGATGTATAGGTATAATCAGTATAACTATAGTATAGATTTTATATTTCATACATATACGAGCTTATAAGTTTATATATCATAGTAATATGTCGTTTCTATAATTGCACCTGACTATATTGGTACTTTATTATTATATATTATATTACGATTTTTGAATATTTTTTCCTGCCCAAATTATATCATTCCATAAAATCATTATAGCTGGTTGGCAAATTAATAATATGTAATATAATATATAAGTATTATATATAACTTAATGAAGTATATATAGCCATATAGGTATAAAATATAAATCCCAAACCGTATATATAGATAGACCTGTACACTATAGTATAATATTATAGTTGTAGACTGTATTTTATTTATATTATATTATGTATATCAATATTTAAAAACATTTGAGTATTATTCAATGCCTATGTATAATGTACTTTTAATACGATCGCGTGGTCGCGTAACTGCAGATACTGCTTACAACTACATTAAAAACAAAATATAACTGCATATATTTTGCCTGAAGGTAGAGGTATACCGAAAAAACAAAACAGTTGTTTCTACTATAAAAATAGTAGGATTTACTGTACATTATAATTGCTATAGGGATAGTTATAAGGTTAATCAGATTTACTAAAATATCATAGTCAAGTTATTATAGTTATATGTGAACTGAAATATGCTATTTTAACTATATTTTTTAGTTGATTCAAATATTAAAACTGCGTTAACTATAAAATATTTTCAACATTACCATAACAAGTTATTTTACCTATTAAATTGTTATAGTTACTATAATTTGTTTAACTATAATATAGTTTAAATAAAATAAGTTATAACTTTTTCAACTTTTATACCTACCTATATTATTAAGCCATCATGAAAATTTAAAACAAATTAGTTATTTTATTATATGCATTCCCCGATTAAAAGATTCGAAGATATTAATATAAAAATATCGAAAACTGTAATCAAACCATAATGAAAAATTACTGAATGCTTTAATATTCTGCATGCTATATGGGTATAATATAATTTTATGAAAGTAAAAAAAAGAAATATACACTCATAAACTAATATGTATATATGTTTTTATTTAAAGCAAACAAATCTATAAGCATGATTAGAAGAGATATTGAATTGATTGTGGGAGCAGTTGTTGGGGTGGCATTGTCAATGAGACTGAAGTGTATACGGGGGGATGAAATAGGACAATGAAAAAAAGTGTTGGGAATATATTATATGCATCACTTCGCACTGTAGCTAAAATGTTGATAAGTTGTATAGGTGATCAATTCGATTATAGCGCAGTTTTTATATTTTACAATAATGAATTACATTGTTTACAGCGCATGTATTAGTATTTAGTGTATATATTATATATATGTATATTGTATACAAATAATATTCAACCTGTCACATGGGAATTTTAATATGCACACACATTTATGTTTAAATTCTAAATCATTATATCTCTACTAATATAATGTAATATGTAAAATGTACTTATTCTGGGATACAGGTATTTATATATATAATACTATACATTTGCTCACAATACTGAGTATAACTATACTATGTTTATATTATATTTAAATACTTAGAATAATAGTAGACCTACATATCAAATAAACAGTACAAATGTATCATAATATATAAGATGGTTAAAGCTTTAACCAAGGTTAATACTTAACACTCATTTTCTCGAAAAATATGTAGGAAATACTTTTTATTTATAATTTTAATAGGTATTACAGGACAATATTTTTGGAAAAAAATCTTTTTGGTACTATTTCCTATTACTATAATTTTCTAAATTTCTCAACTTTTAATGGCAGCATACATACAAATCCTCGAAAAAAATCCAATGTTGAACGAGTTTAGCAAATTACAGTTAGGTAGTAATTAAACAATTTAAGTATGTAGGTACCTAATTAAAGTTTTGATTGGCGGAGTAGTGGACCAATATTTTGAGGGGTAATCTTATTACTTCTGAGAAATTCCACTCCACCCTCATCTAAACTTTTTAAGTAGGTACTTATATTACATATTATAATAAATAAATCAAATTAACCGATCGTTTGAAATTCGATTTTTATGTTCTGTTATAAGTATAATATACATATTACATATATTATGCTATATATACGTAGTACCTACCTATTGAAAGTGTCTTGTGAAAATATTTCGTCGTGTTATTCTTTAATTCTCGCAGCAAGACGCATTTGTGTATATTATATATTATTATGGTTTATCCCGCTATCGTAACGTATATTTGTATATAAGTAAACCGGAAACGACAGACAGACTGCAAATACTGTTTATTATTACCATTGTGTTGGTTCGATCACTTTGACCGCAACGTATACGTAATTAAATTCAAGCGCGACAACTCCACTACAATATATATATTATGTATTATATACATATAGATACTTGTTTATCGTCCAACCGCGTGTATAATAGTTTTAGTTTAATTGCAGGTATATATTGTATATTACACACATACACACACACATAATTTATATATAATATATGTAGTTTTAAGTGGACGAGTAAGTTTTGATTTGCTTTAAGTTTGCTCCGCTGGCGGTCGCATGCATTTCTACTGCAGTTGCACTACACGTGTACCTATATACATATACCAAGGTATACATAATATACGGTATAGACTATAGTCGTTTTAAAAGTTTTGCTAAAGGCCAACGAATCGTATGACCTATATTATAATTTTCACTTAATTCAAACGAAACCAATTTTCGTTGTCGTCAATCATTCACCATAAACTCTATAACTATTTATAAAACATTAATATATTATACGAATGTACTGTATGTACCATCATGTACACATATATACGACTCATACGAGTGAATAATTTCAAGTTCTCTATCACAAATATAATATATTACAATTTATTATATATTCGCAGTAAATTAAAGTGTTATTTTCACATAATATATAGGTTTCCTATATATATTACATATTTACATATAAGTATAAATTATTTACATTCTTATATAGGTACCTATAAACAACTAGATATTGTTTTATGTATCGCTATATTTAAATTGTACAATACCGTTTTAACATTTAGTTTATAATATTAATAATAGGTACATAACTTATTTATTATTTATTTAGGTAATATAATATCTTAGGATCTACTTTTATTTATGCCAAAATATGTTTTTTTTATTATTATCATTTAATAATCATATATTGGTTATTCATTCAAACGCATGGATTACCTATAATATTGAGCTTATTAATATGTATTATAAAACGTAACAAAAGGATAATTTAATATAGGTTATATATACCTATAAGTTGCCATAAAAAATAAACCAAAAAATCTAAATTTGAACAAAAACAAACATCAATACTATTTTGTTTACAGATAAGATAGATAGGTACAAGAAAGGAAACGTCAGTATTATTTAATGAATTTCATACACTCAGTGTATTTTTTTTCTGTATCTCCTTTTGTATAAACACACTTATTTTGTGAAGTTTTTCATTAATGTTTTAAAACAAATGATAGGAACTTACTTTAAAGAAAGCGGTCAACGTCGTGTAAACATGTTAAACCTTTAGGGACGATTCTCACAACAAGCAAAGGCTCAAGTGAAAGACGTGTTTATATAAAAAGAAAGAATAAGAAGAGAAAAAGAAAGTCGTTTATTTTTATTTCAATAGAACGGTCGAGCTTTTGCGTGAGAATAATATTAACGTATTTCTGCATTTCCGTCCAGTAGAAGGGTTTGATTTTTCAAAAAAAACCGTAAAAACGGGGGAGTATCCACGACAAAAGTCACTTATAAAATATTCAACAAAGTTAAAAACGACACTCGAGCGTAACGAAAATGAAAAGCATTTCCATTTTTTTTTCTATGGTAAAGCGCGTCCTTTGGAATCATTGTCTGTTTGCATTGATCTCTCTGATTTCCTTTTGTCCGTAATGTCGAGTATAATTCCTGTTGCCGGTATTTTTACAAAGTCTTGTATATATTATTAATGGCGTGAAATTAAAATACACCGCGTGAACCGACACCGCGTGAACGTTTTATCATGTTATTTAACGCCCTACCGATCGACGACTGTATATATAATATTATAATATATAGGTACCAATAAATAAACAACTAAACGAATATATATGTTGGGTGTGCATTTTTTAATCTTTGTGACTTTTGTAGTTTATACGCATAATACACAGATAATATAAACATATAGCTGGTTTTATTGGTAATTTTATTATTGGTATAGTTAGGTATTATAAGTACTCATAAATTGTATTGTTGTAGAATGAAATTCCGTTACATATTTGACATGCGCTTACCTATATTGTAATATTCCAATATATTATGATCTAATATTTATTAAAATGCGCGATGACGTATTTATGCCCTATATATGCCTACTAATGTATATGTACGTACACATCTTTTTTTCAATAAAGTCAAATTATATTATATAGTATTAGGTAATTAATGATTATTCATTTCTAAATTATTCGGAGGCAAAACGTCTGTCAGATGGTCGATAATATATATATGTT
>WHPZ01582309.1:0-20230 GCA_016617965.1 Macrosiphum rosae | reverse complement strand
TCCTTCCCATTTTATTCAGACTTAGAACTGACAACTTAAATGTAGTTGGTTTGATTAAAACTTGTTTGTTTTTGTGTTGCATAAAAAAAGTACAATCAATTTTTTAATTGAATCTAGTCCAAATATATAATAAAAATTAATAATATAATGTGTAGGTATGGTATACATATTATTTGTATAAGTAGGTATAAAATAATATTAGTTATAGACAAAATTAAATGTTATTTGGCTTATTGCGAAAGCTCAAACCCTTCACATAGTCATACTGTGTAATTATTTTTAAGTTGTAATCTGAAATTGTGTCATTGATATAGTTTCCCCCTAGTATTTGGGCTAGTGCTATATAGTTCTGATACAAGTCTTACTACAAACGCTCGTGAAAGTACAAATAATTTGTGGACACAATACATACACATTATATTATTAATTTTTATTATATATTTGGACCAACTACGTTTAAGTTGTCAGTCCTAAGTCTGAATAAATTTTCGTGTGGGAGCTTACGTATGGGTGTATTTTTTCTGTGAGTGAACTTACATATTATGTACCCGCTTACCTGCTATGTTTCATGGGGGAACTTACCAAACCCCGTTTTTAGGCAGCTCTTTATTCTAGACTTTTTATAGTCAATCTGTAGATACATATTCTTATATCCTACAATAGTTTCTTCTCACTTCTTAGTACCCACTACGTACCTATAGGCCCACTACCACATTTTAGCTGTGAGACGATTGTCACAATAACCCTCTCGCATCGCCACATTATTATAGTATATTTAATTATATATGATAAAATGCTAAATATTCACTACAGAAATACAATAATATATAGGTACTTTATATACTATTATAATATATATTATGTAGTAGGTACTCGACTATTACCAATATGGCTGTACACAAAGTTATTTAACTTTGAAACATGAAAAATAAATTTTGAAATAATTAATTTTTCCGTTGGATATAGAGAAGAAAAAAATTAGCAAGCGACGACACGTTGACATGTTGACACAGTAAATATATTATACAATCTTTTATATTCTGCATACGTTTGGTGCGATTTATAATTTATTAGTTAAAACTATAGGCACCTACTTTATATACTGTATTCTGTTAATATTTTCAAGTGTTTATTTTTTTTGTAAATTAAATTTACTTTCCAAAATCTTTATCTATTGAATATAATATGTAGGTACAATCGTAAAATGCATATTATATTATGCATTCCTATACTATCACTTTAAAAGTGTCATCACTGGGTGCACATGGCTACTTTTATCAAGTTTATTCATGTATTTAGTTTTTGTATTTTAGCTAATACTCTTATTGTACCCTTGACTCTTGAGGTACATCGTACATATTATGTATATAACAAATAACAATAAAGAAAAAAAACATTCCCATATGGCTATATATCTTTATAGTATAGTCTATATTATTATGTATTTCTGTAATGATTTATTGGAAGGTTTCGAATTGAACTTTATTCAAAATAATTAAAAAGTTTTACGTAATAAAGCTTACGGAGGATTTACTTATTTTACTTTAATATTGTAATTTAATTTACCCATTGAAACCGTATTATATAAGCTCACTCGTCTATTGTTACAGCTATTTGTTATTTGTATATATAAAATATATTTTTTTAAAAATGGCTCAAAATAATATTCATTCTACGGTGCGGCGTGGGTACCTATATAAACGCATAGGATGTTTCGCTTTTAAGTTCTTTTATTATTGTCTTTGTATAAATGAAAATAGAAGTTCAAAGAGAAACTTCCATTACCGATAACGATCAGTATAGTCTTAACTAATAAATAACTACCATATGCGGAACTGAAAATATGCTTGGGGTATTCATGATGAATAAAGCAGTACGGCGCTACTTGTGCAGACAGGGGACAGAAGATGTAAGACAGAACCTTTATAATAATAATATTATTGTGTGGTGTAGAACCTATACCGTGGTTGGCCAACTCGACGGCATAATATGGCTCAAGTTATAAATATTCATAAACAATTTAGTATTTACTTACATATATCTAAATATTAATATTTCTTACAATATAAAATATTATCAATAGTAATATGTATAGTGAATACAGTATAATTGCACATAGTATCGTTAAAACTATTTTACAGTTCATACATTTCTTTATTATAAGAAATATTAATAATTAGGTATATGTAAGTATATACTAAATTGCTTATGAATATTTATAACTTGAGCCATATAATTGGGTAGAAATATAGAATACGATTGTGTAAGGTTTATGTTTATCCTACTAACTTTTTAATTAAATGATATCATAGTTATAATTTTATTTTTAGTACTATGTTGCCAAATTTTACGAATTTAACAATTGTTTAATTAACAAATCTAGAATAACAAACTTCTTTACGGAGGGTACAACGCCGAAAAAGAGTATATTTACTGGAACAACATCAAATAATTCCAACGGTAATTTTATTTTAACTTGAAACTTTTTAAAAAATGATGTCTAAAATTAATATATAATGAAATGAGAGTAAATAAAATAAAAATAATAAATAAACAGAATTAAACAAATAAATTATTTTTTGTATCACGAACTTGAGCCTAAAATCCAATAAGTTCATGCTGCGAGATTGTTCATTTTCAGAAAAGTTAAGATTATATGATTAAAAAACTACAAATAACTCATACGCACGTGCGTCACACTGCTCACACACGGTTTTTTGGGCGTATATAATTTAAGGCAAAAACCACCCCCCCAGGACCCCACCCTAAAAAAAACAACAATATATATATATATGTAATTTGACTAAATATAAAAATTAATCTTGGTAATTTGGGCCACTTTTTAAGGTTATAGTTTGCGCCACACAAAACTAAATAAAAGGGCATTTAGTAATCTGCGCCATCGTGTACCTACAAAAATTGTAATTTGCACCACTTTAAAATAACTAAAGTATCAAGTTCATTTTAATAGAAAATCATTAATATTATAATTATAAACAAATTTACTTAAGTATATGTACTCTATGTATATACTAAATAAATATGTAATTAATATATTTGCGATTAATTTAACTGTAAATATCATGATCTGTTCAATATTGTTCGATATTTTGACAATTTATAATTTGTATTATTATTAAATTACCAAAATTAATGTAGCAATATGATGTGGCGCAAAATAGGTACATGTTTAATTTTTATATTTGCAAAATACCATCTCCTGGTTTTTTTGTTGTGTATACAAGATAAGTAATTGAAATAATGTTTGAAAGAAGTTTCTGATAGAAAATTGGATATAGTTGGTACTTTTGATGTCAAAATAAAAATTCCAAGTACTTTTCAAAAGCGTCAGGAAAGAGAAAAATAATTAAGGTAAAACAAGAATTCTTACACAAAACCAGTTTATGAAAAAATAAATTTTGTTTTATTGGGTTTTATTTGAATTTGATATCTCAGGTTTGAAAATGTAATACAAGGTTTCTTATAACTAGACAATATAACTCGACACCTATACAACTTTAGTACAGTAGAGCGGCACCCATTTGCCCGCCTTTTATTAAATGTAGTTTAATTATTAATTATTCTTTGTATTACTGTCTTATTGAAATATTAAATATTAAATAATACTTGTGAACCGTTTTAGAGTCCAGCCATCGGACCGGTGAAAACGTTCATTCCTACACAGCATTTTAATATTTTCCAACTATAGTAAAAATATTTTCAGGAAAACAATATTATAGTTGTCAAAATATTTGAAAAAGTTGAGTAAATGATAAGGAAATATTTTTTTTATATTTTTTGGTCAAGAAGTTCACATTATTTCACAAATATTTTTTAAAAAACATTATCAAAACATTTTAGTCATATTTTTTCAAAAAACATTTTCATGGAAACATTATAAAAATATTAAGTCAATTTCTTTGTCCAACCATATAGTCCAATAATTTGTTATCACGAGTTTAAAGTACTTATACAATATTATTAGTTAAATATTTATTATTTAAGCACTCCAAAATATTCACAAAATATTATAATTTCCCAAATGCTTTGTGGGTTATAAACCGGACAGGACATTGTCGCCACGCTACATTAACATGCGAATTTTTGTAGAATGCTTACTTAGTGCACACTTATATATATGGTGGTACGAATGTACCGTAAACATTTCAAGCCTCAAGATATTATTGTTTAGGCTCTACGTTGATCAGTAACTAGCAGATGCATATCTAGGAACTTTTTATGGCGGGGGGTCAGCAAATTTAATTTTACCACTCTTTACTTCATTGTAAAAATATAACATGTTCAAACAATTAAATTAATCAATTTATTGTATTTAAACAAATAAAAATTTTAAACTTTATTAATTAATTTATTGTAATGGGGCATGGGCAATGTTGCCATGATTTTTAAAAGTTTGTAGACATTTGGATAGTAATTTTCATCACAATTATTTAATATAATTCTGATAAATTATATGAAATATTAGACAAATTTTGTAGAGAAGTCCACCATAATCTATGTTCTGCAATAACTACTAAAAGAGAAAAAGATGGTAATAATTGTGAATATTTTTGTACTAATTATCTGTTATGTAATTTTTAAAATTATCTGGAATATCTTCTCTTTAATCGGAAACGAACAATTAAAGCTCTTTAACAACGATTTATGTTTTAATAAACGATTACTTATAATTGTTATAGAATTATCTTAATATGGAATAAACTACAGTTTTACACAATATATTATGATTATATTATTATGACTTATATATTTGTATGCATATAACATGCGTGTATGCGTGTGTGTATAATACATTTATACAAACTTTTAATATGATTTCCAAGTCATAATTGTAAAAAAATAAAATGTTAAAGAAAAAACTGTGTTTTATATAAAAGTTAATTAATTACCTCAGGTTCATGGGAGGGGGGTTTATACTTCAGGGAGGGGGTTCATGGGGGGCATGAATACGCCACACTGGACTTACTAGTCAGTGAGTCAGTATCAGGACACGTTCGATTATATTATAGCCATCCTGCCTATCTATTTATAATGGTATAAAATATTTTTTATCTGAAATAAAATAATAGTTAACTTTTACAGCTAGATAGATTAAACACAATACATGCAAGCACTAAAGAACTAAACTATTTAGCCATGTAGGTATAGTACTCATTATTATCATAATAATATTATATTGTTGATGGTTTATGATTACGAATGCCGAATGGCTAGGTACAAAATGATAAAATAAATTAAATTCCATCTGTACGTTGTGAATTCTGATAAAAATATATATTCAATATAGTACCTAATATTCACTATAATATATAAATCAAAATATCTAATAACATAGTAAAAGAACCAAAAAAAGTTTCAGTTAATTACAAATTTTGTATATAGATTATATCCTATAGAGTTAGGTACATGCAAAATGCATGAATATAGATGTTAGAAACTGCCAACTGGTAACTTCTTTATGTATTATGCACGAATTAATAATAGTTATGTAAGTATACCTATTACCTATACGGCTAAACTATATTATAATATTATTATTTATTTGTAGTCATTTTTATTTTTATTTACATTTTTATTGGAAGCCACGGCTATAATAATATTATATATAACTTATAACCATGTTGGTAAAACAAACATGACGTATAACTTACTAACCTATGCCTGTAAATATCAATATTCATTTATTATTCAGTTACAGATACATATATATATTTCCGTACATTACCTACGATATTCGATATTGGATTGAATGTTAAATTGAATGAAATACAATATATAATAATTCACATTTGGTACAAAAGGGACTTGAAAAGTTAAAAACCAATAATCAAATAAATAATAATCGTAACAATCGTATAATAATCGTATATTTAGTTTTTAGGTTACAGTTATTGGCGTACCTACCGGTGTAGAATGCAGATGCAACTATTTACTATATGCAATAATTACAATATTATATATATTTATATTATATTATGTCTATGGTTGAATAATTTCCGTATGTAGGTGGAGCTTTATTTTTAAATTTGACTTTCACTTCGACGACGGGTTATTGTACATCGTAACAGTTCGTAAGTTAGATACGTTTTTAGGTTATTAGTTTTCCTCAGGCATGTCTCATATTATCTAATGACAACACGAGTGACCTTTTTAAATATTTTTTAGGAAACCATAATCAGTTCATTGATCACGATAAATTATAATAACAGTAAATCTGCACTGAGGAGTATGGTGGGGAGATAGTACTATACCTACGTCCTACACGTTGTCAGAGAATATATTTTGTTAAAATGTTTTCAATAAAACTTAATAATTTTATACATTTCACCGTATAAATACATAATATAAAAATTACGAATACTTATTTGCAGCACAGAAATGCAAAGAAATAAGGATATTTATATATTAATAATCTGCACATATTTCGTTCTCACCTATTGAGATTCACTATAGAACTATAATATTATATTATATGCACTGGCGCATTATTAGTAAAATATATGTTTAATGTATATTTTATGTATTATACTTTTTGTTACGTTATTGTTGGCTCTTTTCGAAAATGAAATGATCTAAAACGGACTTCAGAGTTCAGGCTACATATTATATAAA
Organism: Macrosiphum rosae; assembly: GCA_016617965.1. Taxonomy (NCBI): domain Eukaryota; kingdom Metazoa; phylum Arthropoda; class Insecta; order Hemiptera; family Aphididae; genus Macrosiphum; species Macrosiphum rosae. Next base: position 13,597 of record WHPZ01582309.1, on the reverse strand, counting down.
TACACACACGTACCTATTTATGTTTATTGCGGATCATAATATTATGCAAAGGTAATATAAGCTCCTCGAGTTGCCTACCAATATTATTATTAAACCAGCAGCAATTGTACCATAGTCTATTTGACTTATAAGTCTGGTTTCGCTGAGCATTTCGAAACGAATTCTCCATATAATATCTGTAATATCATGCGGCTACTATAATATAGGTAGGTATAGTAGTAGGTACTATACGTCTATACTGCACACTGCTGCGGGCTTTTGACCGCAGTGTGTTTTATTTAGAATTACACTTATTAAAGTGAACCATAAAAAAAATAGCCACCGATATTATGCTCATAATATTTCTAGAATTGTTTTATTTTTTATAATAATAGTTTACGCCTCTTTCTGGATGGCGGTGGCTTCGCGTGACAACTGTGTATAATACAAAATTGTATATTATATAGCGACTCGCGCGCGCGTGTTGTGCACTGCATATTGCTTTTATAATGTTTATATATATAATATATTTTTTATAATATATAATTACTATTTACTACATACGCACGCATAGGTTGTACGCCAGTCTTTAAGGCAACATGTATTATTAACCCAGTGTGTACGCGGTCAACACAACACACAATGTATATTTATTATAATACGCGACCTCAGCGGCATATTATACGATATTTTTTTACTTGCAATTGTTACAGCAACAGAGTTCATTATACCGACGACGAAGGTGCGATATGATATCATAGTATGTAATAAGTGTATTTAATTTTTAATAACGCGTATTAAAGGTAAACGTAAATTCTGGAAAATTTCATTCAAAACGAGTACTAATGTCTAAAAGTGACTCGTATTAAAGTTACCGTCTTCGTCGACGATGAAATCGTCAATCGTACACGAAATCGTAAAAAAATGAAGTTTATCTATCAACTATCTAGCTGATGACGATCCGTCGGCGATTATAGTGAGAGTGCGCGCAATAACTATAATACTAGTAATAATATAGCATACCTACGCAATATGCACAGTGTATAAATATTTATGATGTTGGTACTTTTATAATATTATGCTCGTGCAGTCTTTTGACGATCACGAAATCCGAGATTTCTATACGAATTTCTCTGCGACTATGTAACTATATTATATGTATACAGTATACTATATTACTATGTATATATTATATACCTAACCTACCTACGCAATACTCGCGTTAAAAGTCGAGTCGAGGTGATAGGTATCTACTACCTAAAGTGTATACGTTCGCGTAGGTTCTGATGTATCTTACACGGTACCTCCACTGCAGTATCGTGTTGTATCGGCGGTGGGTCCGAAATGGACGACTGTTAACCATTAACCCGAGCGGTACTCACAATTCATATACATATACCGGATACCAGATATACCATATACCAATGTGTAATAATAAGTATAGGTACCTACAGATATAATATATTATTATAACGCGTGGTCCCCTTAACGGCGGGCGCGTCCTTGGCACGGTAAAAAATTCCGCGGCCGGTTGAAGGTAGTACACTATAATAACAATAATAATTACGTCGGCGGCCGTTTTCGGTGGTAGTGGCGGCACATCTATATATGTATAAGTGTATAACGCATATATATACGCTATGACATCATCGGACATGCGCGCGCGCGCTCCGTAGTTTCGAACTCTCATCACAATAATAATACATTGTTGGGTACTCGAGAGTCGAGTGTTTCGCGGTCCGTGGTTCAGTCACGCCCGATACGCCGTCAATCTTCGACGTCGCCGCTGCCGAACTTTTATGCCATTAGAGTTTTCCCCACGATCTCCGCCCCGTCACAACCGTCGACCGATTTTAGTTTTCTCGTCCCGCAACAACTAGTGGTCGCGACGTCCCGTTCAAGTCTCCAGACGCGACGAAATGGCCAATTACGTTTCCTCAAAAGTAAGCCACGGCGCTAAATTTATAACATTATTATAGAATAAATAGATATTATTCCAATACATTTCCATTAGGATATTAGTGATTAGTATACGGTATTAGAATGATAATTAATAAAATAGGTTGCACAAACGATGTACACACGACCAACACTTACAACATGCAATTCATTTAATATAATATGTAATTTATAATAATTATTATTATTATTAGCGATCATTTTTTTTTATTTAAATTTTTCTTCACAGTCGCTGTTGTGTTCCAATCACAACAGCGTCAAACAGTCCCTGTTCCATCAGGGTTTGATAATTAGTCACACGATATTTCTATTGACTAGATTGATCACTTAGCCCTTCTAAAAATATGATATAATTTGATAATATTATATTCACAACGTAGGTATTCCCATACTATACCCATTCAGTGCCACGACTTTGATATTTCACCAGAGATCTACCTGCCCCCTTGGCCCCTCGGCCATCACTGTAAATATACTCTTCTTATTGAATATGTGGGTATGTGGTATGTGGGAGAGGAGGAGATGGTATACCACAATTTTTTTTAGTTCTTTCAGCTATGAAATTATTTAGTTATTTGAATAATAAAAAAGGGCGTTACTTGTTCAACCTTCTTCGCCGAAAATATAAGCACTACCTACTTAATATTTTGAACAAACGGAATAAAACATTTCTGTTTCTGTTTTCGGCTGAACCGTAATAACAATTTTTTTACTTTAATTTTCATAAAATATTATATAAACAGCACAACACCAACTGAACTTTTTTAAAAGAGATGAGGAAACAGGTTATAATTTAAAGGACATAACCGTTGTTTGTGGATAATTATTTCTACATAGATACTTAAAGTTACAACACTGACGCCTAGTCGGAGGATTTGTCGAACTTCGCCGGTTCCGAATACGAAGCGTAGGTTACCTATATTATATATTTATATCTTAACCTTTAGATATATCTATACTAATCTGAATATTATATACATAATCATGCTACACAACCGTTTACATTATAATAATTGGTGGAATACTTCACTTAGTGGTTATAACCGAAATATTATACCTTCAAGAGACAAGGGTGGCCGACCCCATACAGTTGGGAGCGAAAGGAGTTTGTAATTTATAGTGTGTATATTCGCTAGTACAAATTCACTAGCCTAAAGCGGTGTGCAAAATAATTCACAGGGATGTTTGGTCTGTTTGGATCATATAATTTACATGGTTCATTATCCTGGTGCTGGATAATATGGGATAATTTTAAACCGGTCTAGTTTAGCGAATTTCTAGATAGTGTATCAAACAAACGCGCGGCTTAGCATCACAGAATTACCGCGGATAATCTTGTTGTTGTTTTATTTTTAACTATACTAAATATCAGAATTAATTCGTTGGTCTTATCAATCAAATTAATTTTCTGATAAAAGTTTTAAATATAATATCGTTATTTGCATTTATTGATTATTGTTTCCACTGTTATAATGTCACATAAATACATTATAATTAAGTATTTTCAAAAGACTTCCATAAACTTAATAGCTATTTGTTTACTATATAAACATATTTCAATAACTGATATTTTATTTTGTATAGTATACCTAATACCTTTATTTTGTACAACATACCTACTAAATCATCATGTGGAATATTTGTTTTTCTTAAAGTTAGGTAAGGTACAAGGTACCATTATTTTTTAAACCGACATTCGTTGAGTAGAAAGTAAATAATTTTGTCACAGTTTATTAACTTCATCAAATAATTAATAGCAGTGGATTATGTCGATTATGATATGACTAAGACACTAAGTTATTAATAATTCAAATGTTTAAATGTCTAACTGACGCTGATCCAAGAAAAGAGCTATTTAGTACGAATAAAATAAAATCTATTCATTCTTGCAGTATATATAATAATTAGTAATTACCACGGTATATTATAATATAATATAATATAATATAATATATTATATTATAATATACTGTGGTAATTACCATAAGTTAGAATCTTATATATAGGTACTTATATTTTGATAATCTTACATAATATAATAATTTAATATCATACATAAAAGTTACTATCATAAAATTAATGGTTTATATAAAATACTAATAGGTATATTAAAATACAAGATATTACACTCGATTAATTATGTCGTTGAAATATATTTTTAATGACCCCCAAAATACGAACAACATCTAAATTAAAGTAACAAAATTGTCCATCTAATTTGTCATAAAAATTAACAGTTATAAATCATGAAAAAATTATTAAAAATTAATTATTTGATCAGTTATTATTCTGAACCCCGTTGGACTTATTTTGCTATGATTACTTGCAATTGTATAACAAATGATTGTATGACGGTTTATGAATAAGTAGTTAAATAGTTTATAGGTAAGTTAAAATAAGGTTTTTTTTTCTACTCATGTTTATGAATAACCTACCTAATATATTTCACTTTCTCAGCTATGGCTAACATACACCAGCGTTTAGTTATACTTCACAGTAAACACATTTAGTAGAATGAGTTATCCGTGTTCATAATATATTATGATATGATTGATTTAAAATGTGAATAAGTAAGTTGCAGATTGATATTAATATCGATATATACGCGTACGGATGAACATGATAGCATGATTCATCACAATTCACAATATACTGGGTGTCTCTTTAGGTAGTCTTTATTATATAGTTATTATAATAATTAATAATATAGATGGCCGATGTGTATGATGTTAATTTTTAAACATTATGAGATTGTTGTAATAAAAAAGGGGTTCGCACCCAACACTTAATAACATAATATACAATTTAGTTTATATTCATTATATATTTTTCTCTTAAATCGCTAATACATTGATGCTACAATGCATTATGGCATCGTAATTATTAGTATTTTATCATTGGGTAAAATGTTTAACCATAAGATAAATAGGAATTATAATAATAATATATTCAATCGGTAACCTTTTATTTTTTTTTTTTTTGAAGTGTACTCCTACCGTATTTGCATCACCAAATTTCGATGCAAAAGAAGATGCTATTGCTCTTAAAAAGGCAATGAAAGGCTTTGGATGTGACCAAAAAGTCATAATTGACGTGATCGCAAATCGGGGAGTAGTGCAGCGCATTGAAATCGCAGAGGCCTTCAAGACATTGTATGGAAAGGTAAAAATTAAATCTTAAAATTTTATATTTTGGGTGTTATCGTTAGAGCGTGGATTATAATTTATTAACATATAGTATATGTTATCACGATGAAAACAATGTTTAGGATCTGAAAAAAGAATTAAAAAATGAACTAAGTGGACACTTCGAGGACACCGTGTTGGCCATGATGACGCCACTTCCGGACTTGTATGCAAAGGAGTTGCATGACGCTATCTCCGGAATAGGCACCCACGAGGAAGTGCTCGTTGAGATATTGTGTACCTTGAGCAATTTCGGTGTACGGACAGTATCCGAATGTTATGAAAAACGTAAGTAATCAGATTAATTAAAATGGAAAGATCGTTTGTTTGGGAAAATTAGGTAGGTACCTATACTACATACCAATCAAGAATATTACGATCCTAAATTGACTTATGCATAGGTACCAGCTGTATGTTAATTGGTAAAATCTATATTTTTGATACTGATATTGATATTTGCAATTTTTATACACTCGAGTGCATAATATATAAACATTAAACATAATATCAATAATATATTATACCTATAAGGAAATTATAATCAAAACAAATTTAACAGCCTGAAACTTGCTTGAAATACGGCATATGCGATAACTTTTCTATTGTATTTAGGCAGCGTTTTTATTTTATATTCTACGTTTGATGATGTAATCAACATTAAAAAAGAAAAACATACCTAGTTAGTATTAAGTTTTTTATTATGTCTCGAAGAATTTACACCATAATGACATTGGGATAGTCGTAAATTATCTGCATACCTATACATATATATAAATAATACTCGTTTCTACACAAGGGACGGATACATTATTTATTTAGTACTAGGTATACATCAAAAACAATAAACATTGAGAATTAATAGCATATTATATTATTGCCATTGTTATCAATCAATAATTTAGTGCATTTAGACTTTTATTGTATAAATATATTATGTTTAATGACTAATGAATTTAAACATTTGTTTTTTCCAAGTACTCGAATGACGGTTGAAAAATCAATTGACATTTGACATTATTAATTTCGTTGCAGTTTTGATATTTATTATTGTTCTAATTTTAGATAACAAGCACAGCGTTTACAGTGTGTATTTTTTCTTTGCATTGCAATCCTCCTTTGGAAAAGTATTTGTTAATGTTTTTGTTGTGGGGAGGCATTAAAAATTGAGTATACTTTTCTTAGAATCGTGACACAGATGTGGTTTCTTAAAAGTGTAATTATTTATTAACAGATTACAAATTTAAATATACAAACGTACTTACAAATATTTAAAAACATAGGTACCTACTTGTTTTTGACCTATAACCTAGCCACAGCCAAAATTTTAATAATTAGTCATTGATTTTAATTTATGATTATAATTTATAATACGGTTACACGGAACTGGCCGAGTATATTGAGCGACATAACGACTAGGGACTGTTCAGTGGACCAACACTCGGTTGCGGTATCCTGTATAATGTATATCTATAACTATAATTATTTTTTTTATTATTTTGTTTTTTTTACCTAGTTCAAAGATTAGTATGTCTATTATTTTTCTAGTTATACATTTACATTAAATATTAATTTTACAATAATTATATATTTATTGGATTTATCTTTATTAAAGTTGTAAATATATTTACGTAATATTATATATTTAAAAATGAAAAGATTCCATTATCTATGTTTATATTTATTGGAAATGATTTAAGTGTTAATATTTTCGGCATCACATCATTTGAAATTATATATTTATTCCAGAAATGTTTTTAAATACAACTTATCAAACTGGAAGTTTCAAATAGTATCATACATTCATCAATATTCAAATTCCCTAACATTTACATCAACACAACTTAAAATCCAAATTATAAAGATATTATTGTATTAATTTAATTATATTAGGTATCAACACGAAAATGTCTGTAATACGGGTTAATGGTTTTTAACCAAATAGTTGTTCCCGTATAGGTATTAGCTTGTGTATACCCTTGAAGTAGAACGATGATGGTACTATTCATCTTCTTGGTGGGGGTCGGGATATAGCTAACTCGAGATACTTTCAAAAATACTTTTTCTTCATATAATTTATTGTTCAAAATATGTTCTCCAAACTTGACCTTCTTGTCAAATAGAGTTTGAAATAATCATAATAATGAGAATTTTAAAGACCACAGTTAATGTTTTATGTCAATAGTTATAACTTATAATATATATAATTATATGTAAGGCATTTAACGTCTGATTGACGATTTAATGAATAGTGAAAAACTGAATGAATTTGTATTTAGTTGGCATCATTATCCAGATAACTCTATACTTATAATAATTAACTGGTAATTTTTTCGAAAAACTGGCAAAACATAAATGATAATATTATATTATACATAATACGTAAATAATGGTTTAACCATAAATATTGTTTTGAAAACATAAATTATAGTATTATAAAATATATAGCATTTAAACTTCAACTTAGTTATGTTCAACCGTATGTATATAAAAATAATATATATTAATACATTATTTAATACAGCAACATTAAATATTAATATATACAGTTTATTACATGTCGGTTTGTGAAATAGTGTACGAAAATAAAATGCTGTACTCTAATTTATATCTAAACCCTGTCACCTTATTTCGTATTGACTGATTCGTTATTTCGAGTATATGTATATTATATTATGATATTTTTTAAATCACGTTTTTGATTGTTCGCGCGTTTCAACAATCGCTGTCAAATGTACATCGACCTTTGACGAGTATTTTACATTTTCACATGCCTAATAATATTATACATTATGATTTACGACGACGTCTGTCGTTTTTGGACAACATAAAATACATATTGTATTATAATATCATTCGTCGTAGATTTCTGCACACGAAAACGCAATTAATTTCATTAATGAAAATAAAAACTTAAAAACCCATTCACGAGAACCAGTTGTCTGCATAATGAGTAACCACTTTTTTTATTTTTTGGACGGACCCACACACACTACCTAGTATATTGTATAGAGTATAATATTATACATTATATGTAATAATAATAATAATAATAATAATAATTGATGAAAGTATTGCACGAACGAGTATCGTGTCGCGTTTGTTATTTTAGAGCCGTAATAAAATTACCGGACATCATTACGAATTTACGATATATGGTTACGGCGTCCATTTGAAACTAGGAAAATTAACCGAAAGGCTGCTCCTCTCCCACGTGGAATGTGACTATATGTCTAATATCTAACCCATGTATATGGCACGACTACTTATAAATTGAAACTTTTTTTGACTTCAGTTATTTACTGTAGTTGTATCTATCTGAGACATAGGAAGGTAGTTGTATAATATACAATTATTTTTTACATCAGTAGATATTTAAAATTTTAACTGCGGTGTGACTGCGATAGTGGTTTTTATTCTAATATATTTTTTCGTACTTAAATTATACAATAGGCATATTATATTAAATATTTATATTGTCAAAACAGCCGCATTCACAACACTTAATATTGCTGTATATTATAGATAGTTACACACTTACACAGTTGTATATAGTTGTAACTTGTAGGTGTAACCTAAAATCTAAATTATTGTATATATTTATTTTGAACCAGATATGTGTTGTTTTAAAAATAAAAATATTAGGTACCTAAACTAACAAATCGTTAGTAACAGTCGTATTATACACATTAGAGTCCCATGCGATAGAATCACATTATTCTCCAACGAATATATTATGATCGGTTATATCCAAAGTTCTTTGATCCGTTTATATACCATATTACTACTCGATGTCCCAACAATATAATATTATTATACTCATATTATGTGTATGTGTAGTGACTATTGAACACATGTTTATCTTATACGGCTAAAATAGAACGAGGAATTTAAAACAGCTATTTCTACACCTTATCACCGTCATTCTTGTAATACCACTGGTATGTCCGACATTTTAGAATTGGAAAGTAACACGATATCCCAGACTTGTGCAGTGTATTATTTGCAGACTTATTTAAAAATAATCTCGATAATTATTATCACACATGCACATACATTACTAGCGATTCGTGAACTGCTTTTTTTTCTAATCAAAACTATTTATTTTGAAACTGCATACCTATTATTATTAAAATATATTAAGTATACGTATTTTGAGGTACTATAATAATATTATTAAACTATAGTTTTTTGAACATCAGACTTATACTAACGATAAATTAATGTATTATGGTTTCAGTTTACGGACATAATCTCGAGAAGGATATTAAAGGTGATACATCGGGCCATTTCAAACGTCTTTGCGTATCTTTAAGTATGGTAAGATAATAATATAATAATACATATTTTATTATTATGCACCTATATGAGATTATATTTTTATTACCTCATTGATATTGTACTACAACATAATTTTGCTTTGGAGAATATAATATGACGATTAAATAGGTACCTTACCAATCATTTATTAATTAAAGATAGTAGGTAGGTATTTATAATATAATTAATAAACTTTGATCATTTTTTTGTTAAAATTTAAAACACGGCTTGTATAGGTACCTACCAAAGTACCAACAATAATAATAATCATAGGACTGCATTAGTTGTAAACTGTACACGATAACAATATGATGTCACCAATGGGTAATTACAAATAGAAAATATTGAAATAGAGAAATGTATGTATATCTAAAATAAACATAACTATTAAAATATCTTATAGATACTTATTTTATGCGCAAGTAATAAAGAGCCCATAGATACGCATAATATGACGCATATTATGGATGCTTAGAGTGAGTCACAGTTTTTAATTAATGCAATTTTTTATACGAACATTTTCATTGAAACTGATCAAACTGTGAAATTATTGTGGTTACCCGTAGTTACCCTATTATTACTTTTTTTTTACAGTAAGGACGAACCCTTTGGATATGAATATAAAAAATAATAAAGTGCTTTATGAAAACTATAGGCTCAAATTTTAGAGGGAGAAAGAAGTGTCATTATTGGCATTTGGCAATGCGCATAAGACAGATGATCGGAGAGTTAAGATTATTATCGACTGATTGTGTTTAAATATATTATTTTAACTTGTAGGTGCTTGGTCTGATCATGAGGCAATCTGGCTATGTACCTAGGTATTATATTCCTATAATAATATAATCTCATTAATACATTTTGGACATTCAGATTTCAGAAGCGTATTTCTCATTATATGTAAACTATTATCCAATATTTATATTATTATTTAATAATATTACAGAACTGTCAGGTATAATATATATAGTTTATACAGGCATATATTTTACAAAATAGGTACTTTTGTGAAAGTACATTAAAACATTATACATTTATACCGGTATATACGCAATACGCATTAAATTGTTATATAGAATTTTATTTATGAAATCATTTTATAATACATAAGATCAACTTCATAAATCATAATAGTAGATTCTAATACAATTTATAATGCACGTCTGATTCGCGGCCATCAGCAGATTTAACGATAAGTAAGTAGCAAACTGCGTCTATATCACAAAACTATCAACCCCATCTAGTATAAAAGAATCATCTCTTGTTTTAGCATTTATTAAATTCTTGTCGATTTTGTTATAAGAATTAAATATTAATTGATATTGGTGTACAATTGTTCGAATATTGAATGAAAAATTTCATTTTTCAGGGAAATCGAGATGAAACGCCTACTGTTGATGAGAACGCGGCGCGTATAGATGCCGAAGCTTTGTACAACGCAGGAGAAAAAATAAAATGGGGCACTGACGAATCTGAATTCAACAGGATTTTGGTTACTAAAAGTTACCAGCATTTGAGGCGCGTATTTGTAGAGTATGAAAAATTGGCTTCTAAGGACTTGGAAGAATCAATCAAAAGCGAATTTTCTGGAGATATTTGCATGGGCCTACTGTCCCTGGGTACGAATAATTATTTTTTATTGCAGACAAAATATTTATCATTTTTTTTATAATACTCTACAATAAATGAAGTAATGTATAACAAATACAATACCTATAATATGATGTTTTTATGTGTCATACCTTCTTCTTATTCTTCTTCACTGGCATTCACAACCCTAAAAGACTAGAGAGTCTTTGCCGCCATCACTACGTCTACCACCTCTTCCTTGGTCCGCCTCGAGGCCTTTTCCCTGCTGGTTTCCTTTCCATGACTGTTCTGGTGGTTTCTTCTTCGCTTCTTCTCATAATATGTGTTATACCTACATTTAAATAATCGTGCCCATTGAATTTTCAGTGAAGTGTGTGAAGAGTAAAGTCGAATTCTTCGCGGAGCGTTTACACAAGAGTATGGCCGGCTTGGGAACAGATGACAAAACACTTATAAGAATTGTCGTGTCTAGATCAGAAATCGACCTAGGAGACATAAAACAAGTGTTCGAAAAGAAGTACGGTAAAAGTTTGGAGTCGTGGGTAACCGTAAGTTTTTTGTTTATATTTTTTTTCTTTTATTGTTTAATGTTACTTAAATAAGTCATTTTTATTAATTTATTCTATATTTTTCAGGGAGATACCTCTGGAGACTACAGGAAATTATTGTTAAAAATTATCGCTTAAACGACCGTTTAATTTTAAATTTTTTCACAGGTGACTTCATTTATACATCAAATTATTATTTAAATCATTATATTATTATTGTTATTTAATTAAGTTTCATCATTTATTTTATATTATATACCTACATTAATTTTAATTTTATAAGCCATAAGGAAAGTTATGTATAGCAACTAAATTATATTGTGATTTTTTTCTAAAAGCGTAAACCTATTGGATTTTTATACTTATATTGCTTAATTTTGCTGTACACAATAAACCTATTTATTGTTTAATATTGACTGACCAAAATATATTAACATGATGGTGTATAATAAAAGTGTCAGTAGTACAGAATTTAGTATTTAAATACTGTACTTAAACTAACAAGATCACTATTTTAAATTCTACTGCTTTTGTGTGAAATTATTTTGCATAGGTGTTTATATTTTAATCTATATCTTTTGGACCAAAGTAGGTACATAATTCTTAAATATAATTAAACTACACTATACATAGTGAAAACAATAGTATCAGTTTTATTATTATAATCTTTGATAGTTTATTAGGTACCTATCAAATATATATGAATGTACGTATAATTTTGAAAAAAATGTGTTAAATGTATGCTTGTCTTTGATGGTCCCCAAATATCGATTTGAAAATCTTCGATGAAACAGACACTTTGAAAAAAATGTTCACTATATTTATAAATTATAATTGCATTATCAAATTTTATATACTAAATAGTATTTAAATTGAATAACATTTTTAATAGAATTGCCAATTAATTGGTCATGACTTCACACTTGCTTATATTAGTATATACTTTAGGTATATAGTATATTAAAATAATTACTAAGTCTCCGTGTTCTTCAAACTATAAACTTTTACCCGGCCTTACAAAATATCCGCTTTTTAAGTTTCGCACTTCTAATGTCAACCGTACAAAGTGGACTAAGAAGGCTAGAACCCGATGAAACGCATTATTGGTACCTACCTTGATCTAAATATGGTGTATTATTAGTATTTAGCACTGCAGTCACCACTACTATATTTTTTAGTGCTGAACTGATAATAGAAAGTAGGTAATATTTAATAGAAAAACAATCGAAAATCTGCAGTCTATTACACTGGTTCCTATCATTAATACTATACATATCGGCATATCTCTATGACGTATAAAATGTACAGTAGGTATATAAAATGGTTGTAAAGTGTGTTTATCGGTCATCTATTTCAAATTAACTGGAAAACAGTATTTGTGTTTTTTAAATGTGTGTGGTTGGAAATTGGAATTTAGATTGTGCCGTCGCGGTCGGTTGCATGTGATGAAAAGTTGAGTTCTATTGTTTTGTTTTGTTTACTATTTATTACTATTTGTGGGCCAGCATTACAACAACATACATACTGAAAAATAAATTATAATCTATGGACAGTTAGTACTTAGAAGTTTCATAAAATGCTATAATTAGGTAATTATATTTACTGATTTTACTCTAAGTATAAAGCACATTGGAATTCAAATCAAGTATTATTGGTTAATAGTGATTACCATAATGGGTAACTGTAGGTAAGAACATTATAGAGAAAATCCTAGCCCCTAGGCCCTTTAAAAATGTATAAATAGTTGGACCATCCTAAACTCTAAACTCTAAATGCTGAGTTGATATTACTAAATTATAAGATATAGCCGGTATAGAGGTATAATTTCAAATTTATATTTATTAGCTTTCTCTAGATTGAATAGATATTTAAATTTTGAGTTTCTAATAGAACAATCATTACAAATTGTAATAAGACAAAATTAAAATACATTAAAGCCCTTTTTCTTTTAGTCACTCAATCAACTTTTATAAAAAATATAATTCAAAAAAGGTGGGTAAGTGGATGTCGCTCTGCTGT
>WHPZ01582305.1:0-14200 GCA_016617965.1 Macrosiphum rosae | reverse complement strand
AATTTTTACGAATTCTTAACTCAAAATAATTTGCTAATTTTCGTGATATTTCCATATTTTGTCAATTTTTGAACTTTAAATGCTTATAAAAAAAAACTGTGACTAAGGATTTTGAATATTTTTCATCTGCCTTAGAGATAATGTTCTTAGCATCAAGTTTCATAATAGGTCGTTTCACTCTAATTTTTAAACTAACGAGGCTAAACGTGGTCAGCTGAGCATAAATTTGCCATGTTACGCACTCGCAAAACAGACAACATTTTTAAATGCCAGTGTTACGTTCTCTTAAGGTGCGTTATATACATAAAGACTTATAAAACTAGAACTAGAATAACTAAAATAGAATTAATTCAATTTAATTGTTTCGTGAAAAGTGTTTCCCAAATGTGTTTAAATAATTTATTCAACAACATATAGGTGTAGTTAATATATAAATAAATTGTTACAATAATTTCCAACAACCGACAACTAACACACTAGATTGGTCGGTATCAAATCCTACTGAGTAGGTACTTCAACTTCAGTATTTAATTTTAAAAAGATACAATTAACATAAACATGTACCTATACCTACCAAGCGAAAATAAATTATTGTATAGAATACCTATATGAGTTTTTGTTTGAACAAATTAATTAATTGTAATACAAGACATTTAATATCCAACATTTTATTTATGATCACAATAATTTAAACAACTTAACAACAGTGAAATAAGTAACTAAATTAATTTAATTTATTGGAATGATTTTCATTATTTGTAATTTGTATAATAATATTTAATAAATATAATAATATTTAAAACAAAAAATGGCACATAATTAATATCTATTACTTTGATAATCAAATTTTGGAATTTAAGAATCTAAAGCTGTCAATGACTAATTAAGTACAGAAAATAGTACTTAAAATAATGGAAATGTAAGGATATTATATTAATATAATATTAAAGGATACATAAGTTAATCACAGTACACATAAATAAATGCTACATTAAATTGATAACTAGGTTAATTAATCAAGTTTCTTGCTTTCCGGTTTAGGATATTTAAATATTAATCCTAATTGTATCAAACACAATATAACAGCTACAATGTTTTGAACCTGCAAAAGAAAGAACTTAAGTATAGATGCATATTGGAATAGGATTTTTTATTATACCTTAATAAAAATATTGTCTATTAACAATCCATATATTAACCACAAGAATCCAACAAAACTTCCAGAAGCAATCATTGGAAAAGGTAGCATTGATGCATCTTTATTTTTAATGATATCATTCTGTAAAATAAATTATCACATATAACTATATAAGTAATATACTAATAGCCGATATTCAATAGGTGTTATTCTTTAGCCTACAAGAGAAGAAATCGGTTTCAACTTTTCAAACATGAGATGCATTATTTTTATCTGTCTATGACATACTGCCATGTGTGCAAAACTGGAAAAATGTTTGCTGAGGTACAGCGTTCTACCCTTGTTGGCTAGAGTATAAAATTTACTGATGGTACAGATTATAGAATAAATATGTAAATATAAACATAGATTCTAAAAACTATTTACAAAATAAACCAATTAAAAATATTGCTATTTAATTTTTCTCTTATTTCAAATTAATTAACTTTATAATTTACTATGCAAAAATGTTATATAAGAAAAAACATCGACGTTATTTTATGTAAATAAATAATAATAAGCCTATCAAATAATATACCAACCTAATTATTAACAATAATCATGCTTGTTTTTATTTTTTTTTTTATTAGGAAAATATGTGGTACTTAGATAAATTTACCAAAGAAAATAAAGGAGCTCCAATAAGTACCAACATTAGTACAGTGAGAATAACTCCAAAACGGTATTCAATTAGTTTTTCATCTTCAATTGTTGAATATCCCCATAGTACACCAGTGAATAATGTAGCTTTAGTTAACATTGAAAATAATGGTTTCTATAAATATATAATCGTTATAATATTTAGACAAACATAAGTTATGAAAAAATAACAGTAATATATTTACCGAATCAGCAGTAAAAAAATAAAACACTAAAAAGTAAATCAAGTTTAATATAAATCCAAAAATGTTAACTGGTATAATATTAGGATCATTCATAAGTAATCCATTTTTGATCATAAGTATAGACCTAAACAAATTAAATTATAGTGATTAGATGAACAAATAAATTAAAGCAATTAATATAATACTTACATAGCCATACCTCCAATAAAAGGTGTAGGATCAACATTCTTGGTGCTTTTATTTTTTATTATATCTCGACATATAAGACTGAAACAGTGAAATATGAACTATTCAATTTTAAGAATTTTAAGCTAATCAATAAATATATTATTGTACGTTTTTTTTGTCTTGTTTTATTAAGGTTATAATAGGTTAACTATTGAGAATAAGATAAGTTTAGTATTAATAACTGGATAGAAAAAGGTTAGTAAATATAAATTTTTTTTAAAACTAAATATAATATCAATATAAAATTATGTAACTTGAATAAATGAATACATAATATATTATGTACCTATACAAGGTGATTCTTTTACAGCGAAACACTCATTATTTTAAAAACATTAATGTTTTTGAAAATATTGTTTAATATAGTTTCAAGTTGCTAAAAAAACAACGTTTTTATTAAAAAGTCATATTTTTAAATATTCTTTATCCTTATATTTTTTTAACGTGTTTTACTTTTTTGAATGACAACATAGAGTCTTAATTTCATACTCCAAAGCAGAATATGAAACTGTTACTTAATAAATATTAAACTTAATATTCAACAACTTGAATCTATGTAAAAAAATATTTTCAAAAACATTACTTTTTTAAATAACGTGTGTTTCACGATAAAATAATCACTTTGTATATGATTATATGAATATATAATATGCAATATAAATACATTCTAGACTAATTAATTTACTACTAGACGTTTTATTTAAACTATTGATTAAGGTTTTTAAACAAAACAATTATAATATTAAAATATAATTACAGATAGTCAAAGTCATCTAGTATAATATAATTATGTTAAGCCCACATATTTGTAAAATGTGTAAGCCATGTGCATGCTTTGGAATTAATTTTGTAAATTAGTTAATTACCAATAACCTTTACTAAGTACAACTAAATATTATTAAAATTAAATATTTGCTACTTAGATATACCTTAAAAAATATAATAAGCAGTATTTAAATCTGAACTACTAAATCTATTGACTAGGTATATTTTAATTTCATGGTGGACATATTAATTAAAGATTTTATCAATTTTATTTATTTTTTTAATTTATATGCATTCACTAAGTAGAATATATTATTCTAAATTACTATTGGCCTATAAAATAAACAATATATTATAACCAGGCAACGGATTTACTAGTATTTTCTTATTTGATATAGGCAAGATGCTTAAAAACTAGCAGGGTAATTCTTAAAACTATATTTATGATACAATAGAATAAAACATTTTTTTGGCGTATTTTGCAATTTTAGATTTTAAGAGGAGTTTATTTTAAATTAAAAATTCAAAAATTTTTGTTTTTTTTAATCTAAGCATTTAAAATGTACAAGACTTCATAATTTTGTATACTTTTATCAAAAAAAATTTCTACAAGAAAGTCAAATTAAATTTTGATGAGCGTTTGAAGTTCAAATTATACAACATTGGATATTCACTTGTTTCTTATTTTTTTTTGTAATTCAAAAACGAAT
The DNA here is from genome assembly GCA_016617965.1 of Macrosiphum rosae. Classification (NCBI taxonomy): domain Eukaryota; kingdom Metazoa; phylum Arthropoda; class Insecta; order Hemiptera; family Aphididae; genus Macrosiphum; species Macrosiphum rosae. The sequence goes on along the minus strand of WHPZ01582305.1, from coordinate 10,475 downwards.
AACTGTAGATACATGAAAATTTCACCGAATATTTATATTTTCATTTTTTATACACTAATTCTTTTTTAAATATTTTCACTTATTTTGATCAGTTAACTGAACAATTTGAAATTAAATTTTTTTTTATTTTTACAAGATATTTACAATCTATTCAGAGAAAAAATTAGATAAGAGTAATAAAAAACATGAGTAATATGACAGAAGAAGCCACTCAATGACACTAACTATAAATATTTTTAGTTTTTTTTTCTATGAATATTAATACAATTTAATTTGTGGGTAAAAAAAAGTAAAAATTTAATACAAGGCTCCTGATATATTATTACAATAACATATGTAAAATATTAAAAATACATTGGCACGTTTTTTTTTTTTTATAATCATTTAAAATTCAAATTTTGACGAAATTTATAAAATTGAAAATGTACAAATTATTTAGTAGGTAGTTAAAATGCATAAATTGTTCAACTTTTATAGCTAAGAATAAAAAATTTAAAACAAAGTTCCACGTATATAGGTTAAATATAAATTACTTTATTTATTCACAATAATATCATTGCGACACCTACAATTTTTAAACATTAGAGTACTATTTTTGAAACTTTTTTAGATGTTTTAACATTTTATCTTATTTTCTAATCAAAAGCTGTCATATTTAATAAACTAATGAAGATGTCTGTCAATTATTGTTAATTGCATACTAATACATTGGTTCAATTTTTTTTAACAAAACCTAAATTATTACACTCCAGCTTTGTTGACAGACCAATTATGTCATTATTTCATAGTCCTTCAAGATTCCAATCAGTCACTAAATGATATGATGAAAAAATTAAAAATTTGTAAAGCTGTATTTTATTATTGTTATATATTTCACAATATTTAAGTGAATATTATAAAATGTATACAATTTAAATGTTATAAAATCCCATTCCTGATTATAACTTATAAAATAATTATAAATTATGATGCACAGAAAATTCAACAATCTTTTACTCCTTTTCAGTTCACACATCACAATTATAAATAATCTTCAAGTAGGTACACTTAACTAAGTATGACACTATGATGGACTATTAATAACAATGATGTTTGGTTCTTTTATTAATTTTATTCAATATAGGTAAATATATGATAAATTAATATATGATTAATATGACATCATTATATTAGTTGTAGATTAAGTATTTTTTGGCACTTCACTTTCAACCACAGAATAGAATAAATAATAATAATAAATAGATAAACGTTTAAACTTTTGTTGCAATATTTATTTAAAATACTTAATTTATTGACAACCTACATAATTATAAAATCATAAAATGTACAAATGTACCTATACCCCATAAAATGTCGGTCTTGTTAATTAATAATTATTATTATTAAGCATTAATAAACTTAATATTTTCAATATCCCAATCACAAAAATAAATAGGGGTAGCATATCGAATCGGTTACCTCTATATTGGCTAATAGGCTAACGGGCAATGGCTATATTCTATAATTATTCAATAGTTTATTTTCAATATTTTTATACGTAGTAGAATTTTTATGATGTAAATATTTTGGAGCCAGGGGGTCCACCCACCTACCTACCAAGAAATCAGGGGTAGCTACCCTTGAACCCTCCAATGTGCGCCACTGATCCCAATTAGTTCTAAAGAAAAATAATATTAAATATACATATATTATTATATTGAAGGTAACATAAAATGTATTCTGCTAAATGTAAACTAAGTATGATCTATATCTGTAAGATGTAGAAACAATCAACTAGTTCATAATATTCTTAAAAAGTAACAAAAAACTATGAAATCAGGTATATAAAAATATTTTTATATCATTTTTATAGGTAGTCTATCTAGTCTTAAAATTTATTCAAGTATGAAGTATAACCATTGATTAAGTATATTGAATAAAACTATATTTAGACTCCTTTTACTTTTTTCTATTACCAATATATCTATTATATTTAAACAAATATAATCAGTGTTGGGTAGTAACGTAATGCAAATTACAAATTACTGTAACAAAGTTACTTTTGCAGCAATGATGTAGTAAATTCATTATATTTCATTTAAATGAATGCAATTGTAACAAAATTACATTTTAAAAGTAATTTCGATGGAGTAACGTGTGTTCTTCCAAGTTAATAAAATAAGTTATGAATGTAGAATGTATGACAAAAACTAGAGGCTAGTATATTTGAGTAAATTAAAAATCAATACAATTTATTTACGATTCCAAATGTTTTTATAATAAATAATAATCAACAATAATATAGAAATTCGCTAAGACTAAACCGGTTTAATGAACCATGTAAATGATATGGTCCAAACATCCCGGTGCATTATTTTTCACACCGGTTTAGTCTAGCGAATTTCTATATTGTCAAAGATCCCAGGAATTAATACTTTTACATTTTGTTTTTGTATAACATTAAGTTATTAACAATGTACCTACCTACCATTAATTATTTGTGATGGGCTGATTTTGTAATTATTTTTTAAAAAAAGTAACATTATTTGTAGTGAAAAAGTACAAAAAGTTCAAAAAAGTTTTTGAATGAAAAAGTAACGTGATAAAAATAAAGATGGGTAACGCCAATGTAATTTAGGTAAAATTATTTAATGTAACAAGTAACGTAATTTTATTAATTTTCTAAAGTAATTTACCCAACAAAGAGTATAAGAACAAAAATATGAAAAAAAGAGGGAACACATCATAAAAATAACTAAATAAAGTATTACTCTACTATTAAGAATTCATCTTAGTAAGCCATTTACTGCTTTCTGCTACACTATGTATGCACTGCAGCCTGTGTATTCTAGGTAAATAAAATGGATGTTTTTTTTTTTAAATTTTTTTTTTTTTGAGATGATTCAAGTTTCAAATAATGCGAGCCAGGGTTTCCTAAGTTGTACAGTCACCGACAAATGATAATATTTTAAAATACAGGAACATAATAGTACGTCTGGAGCAGAGAATGGTGTAAATGTTTTGGACGTAATAGTAGGTTTGGACACTAAAAGGGTTAAAACATATAATTGAGCAATTTTTTTTCAAAAAATTAAGAGGATACAGGTATTTTAAATTAAAACATATAGGTAACTGTAACAAGACTTCAAAATGTGATTGTTTCGATTTTAATTATTGGAAAATACTAAGTATTACTTTAAATTAAATTATGTAGGTACTTACACAGGAGCAAAGAATGTTCCAATAGTTGCAATAGCTGCACACTTGCCAACAGTGTCTGTGAGACTCATGTTTTCAATACTAATTATAGGTAGTCTATAAAATATTATGATTTGATTTTAAATTATGTGTAATATGAACAATATTTAAAACTTTAAATACAAAAAAATTATGATTTTTTGATGTACCTACCAAGAAACAATTTTAAATATAATAAACCAATATAAAATAATTTAATAATTAGCCATCGACCTAACTAATACACAAATTATAGTTAAATAAACTCCATAACAGTTTGTATACCTATTTATACAGGAACATTAATAATTATTGAAGTAGCAAAAGGCGACCACCAGATCACTTGAGTGGTTGACCTTCGGATGTCGTAATGTTTTTTTTCATACTATGACAAAAAAATGTTTCTATTGGTACGCGAGGAGGTATAACATGTTGATGATTGATGGAAGGGATAATAATGTATAATATTTAAATATAAATGGATAGTTTCTTAGCGAGAATAAAAATTGCCGAATAGCGAATGGTGAACAGGCGAACGCCAATATTATATTTTATAAAATTATTTAGTTATAGGTACCGCCTACTGGTTAGACACTAGCGTCTAGCCATGACTGTGGCTGTAGATAGTACTATCTACACTAAAAAGTAACAAAGTAATAAAACTACCTGTCACTACGACGTTACTGTAATCACAGAACAATACACCAGTAAAGTTGTACCACAGCGTCTGCAGGACGTAATGGGCATCAGTGCTTGTTCTGTGGTGCTTCTCCCGACATTTCATGGAGGATAGTAAACTCATTATTATTATCTATTTTTCGTGTTTCTGATTGATCCAAAATTCGAGATTATTCGGTTTATCCTCCAATTAAATTGATATCCCATGTTCCATATGACCTTATCGCCTATCGGTGATTATTACTAAACATCACAAAGTAAATAATTCCTACATAAATATTATTATGTTATAAGCATTATTATTGTTGTAGTATCGAACAAAAGTTGTGGATTATTGAACACTTTTTGAACAAAGAAAACAATCGACATACACTTCGTGGTTTACGATCGGTGGTCTCCGGAGTAGGCCAGACATTAATAATTGTTGATTTTATTTTTACCAGGGATACGACTTTCGCTTGGAACTCAAACAACAACCGTCGTCGAAGATGGGTGCTTTATTTTCATTGTGCACAGTTGGTCAAGTGAGTGTTATTAATTATTGAGCATTATTGTGCGCAGTACCTCACCTATCTTAAAATCATAATACATTATTTTTTTACATTTTTAAGCTGGCGTGTTGTTGCGGTCAAGCAGCATGCTCCCTCTTTGCGTGTTGCCCGTCATGCGGCAATTCTACTTCGACAAAAGTGATGTACGGCCTCATGTTACTCGTAGCTATCGTTTTAAGTTGTATCACACTGGCCCCTGGACTACAATCATTTTTACAAAAGGTGATTTGACTATTTGTATTGAATACTAAAACTTGGTAAATTTTATCAACATCTTATGTTTAGGTACCATTTTGTGAGGGTGATCACAACTCTGGCTTGACTAGTAATTATGTCAGTACTATATCTGGCGTTTCAATTGATTGTAAAAATGCTGTTGGCTACATGGCGGTGTATAGAATTTGTTTTGCCATGTTCATATTCTTTACACTCTTGTCATTTATTATGATGGGTGTAAAAAATTCTCGAGATGGAAGAGCCCCCATACAAAATGGGTAACATTTTATGAAATTTATTCTCATTTTTACTGTAGTTCATGTATAGGAAAATAATAATACAAGTTTTTTTTTGTTTTATTAGATTTTGGGGATTGAAATATCTCATTGTGTTTGCTGGCATTGTAGGTTCATTTTTCATAGCGCCAGGAAGCTTTAGTCACATATGGATGATTTGTGGTATGATTGGAGGTTTCATTTATCTCATCCTCCAGTTTGTACAAGTTTTAGATTCTGCTCATTCATTGGCTGAATCATGGCTGGACAAATGGGAACAAACTGAAGATAAAAAATGGCAAGTTGAAAGTTCTACTTCAATATCAAATAATTACTTGTTAAAATAAATTTTGAATTTTCTTAATTTTAGGTATTTTGCTTTACTATTTACTACAGTTGTATCATATGGACTAGCAATTACTGGAGTTATTTTTATGTATCACAGTTTTACCCAGGTAAAAATAAACAAAATTAAATTATCATATCAGTATTCAAACTTTTGTAGTTTAGTGGTAGTAGTAACACTACTCAGTCTACATTTATAATACATATTATAATAACCAAATGTCCATGATAAATATTTAAAAACGTTTACTTATGAGTTGTGATGTCATGTTTTAATTTTTCAAGAGAACAAGTATAGGTATATTTTAAACATTTTGTAAACTTTTGTTTAATTGTTTAAAACTATTCAGTTATAAGCTATCAATAAAATCAAAAAAGCTTAAATAAAAATCAGGTTATCTTTTATTCATTATTACAATTTGGTTGTTTTATTACACAAGTAAATATTTATGAAATGTGTTTGCAATCAATTTTAGATATAATTTTTTAATTACTTATTATTCAACAAACAATACATTCATTAAAATTGTGACCCGTTGTAAATAAATTTAAAAATATTTTGATTAGTACATTTTAATTTCTTATGATTCATGACATTTAAAATAGTATTACAATTTTTTTTTAGGAAAATGGATGTGCTTTGAATAAATTTTTCATCATATTAACAGTCGTAATATGCTTAATTATTAGTTCGATATCAATTACTTCATGTGTACAACGTGTTCATGAAAAATCAGGGTTATTACAATCGTCTATTGTTAGCTTGTATGTAGTGTATCTTACTTGGTCGGCACTCAATAGTGGTCCAGGTATATTTTATTCATTTGTTATTAAAAAAATTGGAATATAAAACTTTTATTAATTAAAATTTTTAATTAGAAACTCAATGTAATAAAAGCTTGTCAGAAGTCTTGAGTCTGTCCAATTCAGATGGTTCTAAAGTTCATTTGGGTTCAGAAAATTTCATCAGCATAGGCATTTTTGTTTTATTTGTACTATACTCGGCTATAAAAACAGGATCATCCTCAAAATTCTCCATGAGTACTTCTACTGAAAGAAGTGAGTGTTAATTAGTGTTTAATACTTAAATATACAGTATATTTGTATTTTTTGTAGTAGGCAATGATAGTGATCTTGAAGGAGGACCTATATCGGACAACGATGATAACTCTGGTAAACTATTTGATGATGAAAAAGAAGGAGTTGCTTATTCATGGTCATTTTATCACTTCACATTTGCAATGGCCACTTTATTTCTGATGATGACACTCACAAATTGGTATTCGTAAGTATAAATAGTATATTTCTGTAGTATATTGATTTTGTAAATCTGTCATGTTATTCATGTATTAATATTATCTAATTTTATTTTCTATTAGACCCAACTCCAGCTTAGACAACCTTCATCCAGATTATGCTTCTACATGGATTAAGATATTATCTTGTTGGGTTTGTGCTGGGCTTTATGTTTGGACATTAGTGGCACCAATTATATTACCAGAACGTGAATTTTAAACTTCATAATCATTCAAAGTATTTAATAAGTTGTATTAAGCTCATCTATTAATATTTTTAGTTTTAATTTTATATCTATACAATATCAAACTATTATTGTTTAATTTTATATAATAGCTGAGCAATATATTTTAACCATGGAAAATTATTCCTGTCTATTCTACTGTAATTAAATCAATTTATTATCAACATAGTTGGCTTATAGTTTGATTATTTGATTAAATACAATGAAAAGCATTTTATTAAAAATAGTTTGTATTTTACAATTTGTTATAGATGACACTTGAAAACTTGAACAATTAACAATATTTTTAAATTGTTTAACATACCTATTTTATTCCCATTTTTATTTAAAAATATTGAAGTCAATAATATAAAATAAATTAAATTATGTATTTTATGCAATTACCGATTTTTATTGATTATGTTATGATATTACAATAGTTAAATAAATGTATACATACTTAATTATCTTACTTCATAGTTATGTAGTCTATTATTATATTATGATTTGATGCATGGTACTTAAAAATATATTTGTTTAGATTTTATTAAGTATGATATATGTTATTAATTTTTGTTTAATGCCCATCTCCAATTTCTAGCTAATGAAAATCAGAAAATCTACGAAATTCATTATAATTTATGTGGTACTATTAATTATACATCTGTTTAATTTAGAACTGTAGCTTAATATGCTGCTTTAGGTGAATGTAATGTAATGAGTCTACTAATTTTCTTAAAATAATAAATATAAAACAAATATATCTTAATCAATTATGCACACATATTTAGGACTTACAAGCTCATAAACATTAAGTATATTTTTAATATTTCTGATGAATATATTATTATAACTTTCCTACCTCCATGGTTTTCACAAGATTTATGTCATTTTAGATTTTGAGCATAAAAAGATTTTATTTAATTAGAATCTTTATTGTATCAATAGTTTAATACGGTACCACAGAACATTCTGTGGTTATATAATTGGTTATTATCTCTATACAGGCTACACTGATATCATAACAGGTGTAGCAAATATATCCCCCATAAGAACCCGTGTAATTCTACCTAAGTAGTATGGTAGTTTCTCAAAAAATGGAAAATTACCAAAAACTATTTTTGATGATACCTTTGCGCTTTGCTAGGTAGAGGAAATCCACCAAGAATTATTGTTCTTCGAATTCGATAGTTGATTAATTGTTAATTATTTCTTTCAAATTTAAATATCTAAATACGGTAAACACAACACACCACTTCTGTCTACTAGTCTACTTTTCGAGCTCTGAGGTGAGTAAAGCTAGTCAAATACCATAATTGGTAACTAATGACAATTTGGCTAGTTATTTTAGTCACAATTTAGTTTTAAAATAACATCTTTTATTATTATAACTATACTAACTAAACTATACTTGTTTTCACTATTTATATTAAAATAGGTATAAATCTATTTCACGGCCCAAGCTCGTTTTCAAATTTTTATTTTCAAAATGAGTGTCTTAAAGCACTGAATTTGAATGTGTTTGAAAAAATTGTCACTATTTTTTATTACGGAAGTTATACCAAAAAAAAAAACTGGAAAACAATTGATTTTTTAAAACATCATGGTATCTTCGATAAAAATAACAAAAAACTACTTTTTTTTACTAATTTTTTGTTTTTAAATGTGTATTATTAGTTACTGAAGCAATCACATTTTACCTATGCTACCCAAGGTGGTTTTACACAGAAAATCGGAGGATATTTTCGATTTTTTTGTTAAAAACGTAAAAAAAAAATTTGTCATATACTCCGACCCACGAGAGATCAGTACTGCTATTCGACCAAAACTCGTCCGATTTCGCGTATCTCCCACTCAATCGCTCCCACTCGACCAACCACAGCGTTTCGGCGACTGTCGGTGTCGGTCGGCAATTGTGACGATTGCGGCATTCCGGCACATAGTGCGGAAAATTGGGCTCTGCACCGTCGCTGACTGTCATTACTCATTCTGCATGCGCATGACGGTACTGATCTCTCGTGGGCCGGAGTATAGTGCTGCGCAGTTATGTAGAGCATAAACGTAAAATCGCAAACTTTGGAAGGCTACACACCATCGTTTTAAGCATAAACAACAAGTCGTTTGAAAAAAAAATAATTGAAAACCATGCATTTGTACATGATGTTTTAAAAAATCAATTGTTCTCCAGTTTTTTTGGTATAACTTCTGTAATAAAATAGAGCGACAATTTTTTCAAACACATTCAAATTCAGTGCTTTAAAAAACTCATTTTGAAAAAAAAAAAATTTGAAAAACGAGCTTGAACTAGATTTGTTTCTAAAAATATTAATTTTTTATGATAATATGTAGGACTTGTACCTATCTCCTGTAGTCCTGTGCAGTGTGTGTATTATATTGGTACCTATCTATTTGACTAGTTGTTGACTACAGTAGGTCACACGTCAGTATTGGTGCAACTAATCTCTGTCCAGCGACATAATGCACCGTGGTCCAACGAAAATCGGTTCTTTTGCGCATTCCAACGGTTACGTCACACCCACGCATAGGTGCTAAAAAGGGAGGGGCTTTAGAGATTAAGCCCCCCACCAAAAAAAAAAAATGTCCATAGTCCCCAAACTTACGGGGTGCCACCATTGGGTGATTAACCCTCCCGCTAATCAACCCACATCCCATTTACTTATTGTACTACCTACATGTAAATACAGAATGTAAATATAAATTTTTGTTCAATAAGAAAAAAGGTTTTCGCCCCCCAAATCCCAAACGCTATTTCCACCACCACGGTTACGGTCACTCCGCTACCAAGACCAGATCCACTATGGCAGGGTGTGTGTCGCGTGGGGATGAGAAGAATCCAGTGGTGGATCCAGGGCTTAATTTTGATAGAGGCATGGGCCATAGGAGGGGGGGCAAAAGTGCAAAAAGTTCCAAATATGGCTAAACACAGTGTAAAACAAAGGAAAACTACAGCGATGGGGGGGGGAATACCCGATTTGCCCTCTTCCTGGATTCTCCACTGCCAGAATCGGCGTGTACCCTCGCTGGACAGAGACACTTGGGGAGACCCTAAAGTAAAATATAGATTGGTTACCAAATAGTAACTACTAAAAATGTAAATAGTCATAAACAAGTAAACAACTTAAAGACCACTTCCTCCCCTTCCGACGGTCAATCAAAAGTCTGTATCTATGATATATATCAGACTGATAATATTATTATTATAGGTAGGTAGGTACATAATTAAACTGTCATTCAAACGGTCTCTTGAGGAGAGACCATCTGACCATGTATGATGTGTATGTAATATGTTATGTGTATAGGTACCTATATTATACAAACAACTAATACGTTTAGCTATACGTGATAGGTACCTGATACATATCTAAGTAATCTTATATAATAAAACGCTAAAAACGCGTTAGGTTAGGTTAGGTTAGGTTAGGTTAGGTTAAAAAATAAGTTCCATATGTGTTGCATATAGTAGATACCTATTTAAAAATTACAATAATCATATTATGAATAAATATAATTGTTAATGTAGATTATTTAAGAAACATTTTTCAAACAGATAAATAAGGAAAAATTATGAGGACACCTCCCTTCCACCAAAAAAAAGTGTCAACAATTTTTGGTGTCCTAATTGTGACTATGTGCCAAAGTAGGCATATTTATAAT
>WHPZ01582304.1:6836-22296 GCA_016617965.1 Macrosiphum rosae | reverse complement strand
GAACATTATTCGAGAGCATATTATTAAAATATTATTTTACAATGCTGCTGCCGCCGCCGTTGACTATTTACGCGGATCTCTACCAAGTCTGAGGGTCTCGATGATCACTGCAACGACGTCGACGACGATGATGATGATTATAATACTGCCTATAATGTTTGTACAACGATGATATCGCGCAATTAAAAAAATAAATAAATCTTCTAGACCCGAATAAAAGACGAGTCTCCCTTGAGGATTAATTATTTTAAACTCAATTAAAATTTAAAACTATCATATTATCATATAAACAATATACATATTATTATATTAAGTTATTTTATTTCGTCTGCGTTGGGTTTCCATCAATGGGTCTAAAAATACGGACTCCAAAGCTTTAAACGCGTATGCCATATTTAAAACCATATATTATATATTTATATTTTCCGTTAATATTGCGTGATATCTTCTAACAAGATTCTCTCGATATCGATGGGGTTCTATTTTATAATTAATTTCACGAAAATAAAGAATTTAAAATATTTATTGACTGTTCGAATCAATTGTCTATCTAACATTTTTTTTTTATTTGGACAATAACCCAAACTCAATTTCGTTATAAAAAAATTACGCATGCATATGTGACCAGCTGATATTGGATGGTAAAATGTATAAATAAAAATTATTTAAATAGTAATCCAATGTAGAAATTAAATTAATGTGTTGGTTTGAATTGCTATACAATAATTTCATTATTTCAAAAGTATAGGTAAATACTCTAAATAGATTGTTCGACAATTGCATTAATTTCAACGGTAAGAGATACAGTGCAATTAAAAAACCGTTGTCCGTTTCCGGTAAAATAAATATGAAATGTATAAAATCGTGAACAAAATATTAACGTAATTTTCGTTATAATATTTAAATTCGATGATATACATGCTTTTAGGTAGTACCTATGCTAATAATGAGCACCTAATAACATTTTAGAACTCAACGTACAAGACACAATAAAAAATTGTTTACCATCAAAAATTTATTTAAACTTTTTACACTCGCTATTATATATTTATATGCTATTTACCGAATTCTTGTTTAGAAAAACACTGTTAACTTTTATATCAAATTCCTAATTACATTGTTAATTTACATAGATACTTGGCCATGGTGTGAGTGACACATTGTAATATTATGACTCAATAGGTCTTCTGTAGAAATGTGTGCATTGAATTGTTGGAGGATATTATTTTTTTTGTCTCGTTCAGTCTTACCCAAGTTGCAGAACTCGGCGACGGTCCGAGAGGAGAAAAAACTTGCACGATTATCGGTCGAAAAGTTTCTTTTTTACCGGATACGCATTGTGTCACTGCATCTTCGGGTCGTCTTGAGGCGAATATCGTCGCTGGCTACAACAGTAATTTAATTTCATTAAACATATTATTATTATATACTGCGCAGTGTCGGCCGTGCCTTAATGTAGTCTTGTGCGGACTATGCGATTTCAAAATCGACTATATATTATATATATATATATACCCTGTGTGTGTGTGTGTGTGTGTGTGTGTGGTCCCACGTATATATCTGTGTATAGGGAGAGAAATAGACGAGGAGTACCGTTTCCGTTCGACTTCAGGATTTCCGGAATGTCAACAAAGTTGGACGACGACGATAAAGATCTTAATCACAAATTCCTTGGTAAGGATTCGATGGCACACACAAGGTCCACTGTCTCTGTCTCACCCGACCGATGTATCGTAATAATAAACGTGAAAAAAAAACCGATTTTCCGCGCACATCATAATGATTTGATTTATTCAGAACATAATAGGCGTATACCTTCAGGTATTATACAGTGTAATAATTAAAGACACACGCATTTTAGTGGTTTAATACTAACTTTTCATTCTTACATTTAGCCGAAAACTAGACTAGTTACTGCAGTTTAGGGATTTGACAAAAAGTAGTATTGGGCACATTAGTATTCTAATTCAAAATAAAAAAATTAAGAGAGAGTGGAAATGTGTATTACACAATGAATTCAAATTACATGGATCTGCGCAAAGATGAGTGTCTTCAATTAGCGTTTACACACTGTTTCAAACATAAATAATGGATGAGACTGTACTGCAGGAAAAATATACATACAAAATTCTTAACAAAACCCTAATAATCCACTTCGAAGGCGTAATTAAAATATATATTTATTTTACAAGTTCAAGAAGTCTGACGGCTTTTCAACAACAACCGTTCGTTATTAAAATAATAATTAATTGCAATTTGCAATGGTATTATACTTATACTACACACGTTGTTGGTTATTTTAATGCAAAATAATTTTTCTGATTAATGTTTTAGCAATTTAAATATTTAACGCCCGATTAGTAGATACAAAATATGTATTAAATATCATACAAAATACCTAATAATTATTACTATACATCATAATATATTTTATCTTCAGTAGTAAATTCAACCAATACCTATTAATGACAATTATTAGAACATAATAATATAAAAAAACGATTCTTATAAATACATTCGTATTATTTGTTCATATTTTATTGTAATTCAACAAACTTATTTTATTAAATATGTTTATTTGCAACGAATTTAAGTATAATAATCGTAGGTATCTATATTTAATATATTGATTAATTTAGAATAAAATATTTAATCCTAAAAATTACATTCACATCTAAATAAGCATGTAGAATAAAAATTGTATTAAATACCTACGGTATTTCGAGTACATATTTAAGACCACGAGTTGTAAATTGTATCGTATTTAATATTTAACTTTATTTGTGAAGAAAAAATATTATGCATAAAACAGAAACATAATATTATATCTTATACAATAAGTGTTAATATTATTGTCATGACGGTTATTATGAGTCTTGGCCGTTGTTATTTTAAAATTACTGAGTAAAACTTTATTAAGTTCTTTTTCTTCACTATTTATTTATAAAATATTTTATGTATTTGTCTTTGAATGTTATTTCTTATAAATTTGATAATTATATTTTAGCCTGCAGATAAAAACTCATAAATAAATAATATCTATAATATTACAGACGAGAAGTGTAAAAAAATATCACTTCGAAGGGAATTTAAAATCTCAAAAATAATATAATATATTTATTATTTATCGTCTCGGGCACATAAATTGATTCATAAACTACTGCGAGAAACGTCCCGCGTGAACTATACTTACTGTTCTAGATAGAATACAATATCGCACCACTACCACCCATACGTATTTGTTAAACAATAATGAAAGATAAATTTTCTTCAGAGCTACGCCTCGAGCAATATTTTGTAAAAAAAAAAAAAAAAAATGAAACTGTTCAGTTTTTGTTTGTACGACTAAAATACTTGAAATATATAATATGTTGGTATACAGCTCTGATATAATATATGATTTATTTTATTCTGATGTATACGCAGAATACCAAAAAGTATTACTTACAATTTCATAGAATTGGGATATCATCCTATCTTATTATTTTATATTATACCTACTGCTGTACGACGATTTACATTTCGTTGAATTTGATTTTCACTGGTCATCAAACTATTTTCTCTGATAAATTTAAACCAGGGACGTAACTAAGTTGGTGATGTAGGGGATAGATCCCCCCCCCCCAAGGACAAACTCCTAATGACGCCACTGAGTTGAACGTGTCGAGCTATTATTCGAAATTCATCTAGAGTACGAGCAGTTTTGTATTATTATACTTGCGATAGTTTTACAACAGGAAACCAATGTCTATACTTTTTTAAATACCCAACTTTAAATATTGGTAAATAAATTTAAATAAAATATCTCGCACGTCATTTGATAATAATAAAAAATAGTTTAATGATAATTTATAAATTTTCAGTGCATTATAAACTGTATCAATGTATTCAGGACATAATGTATTCAAACACGCTATTTCACAAAAAATAAAGTTCCAAAATGTTTTGTTAAATTACTAATTGTAGGTTATCTAAAACATTATGTTAATTAATAACTCGTTTGAAACTATACAACGTCACGTATATTTAATACTTATAATTAAATATTATATTATAATATGTTGTGAATTGTCCGTGAAAGTAAAATAAAAATATGCATCTCTTATTTTGTTTATATGCAAAAACACAAATTCACTTTATTACTTTAATTTCTTAGATAAACGTGAAGAAAAACTTGCAGAGGTATTTATGTTTTTTTTCATATTATCGACCATAATATTGGGAATTTTCGTTTTATTATATTATATGAATATTTTTTCTGAAATCGTTTCAGAAACAGCATAGTAAAATACATTTCCCTTCTCAATAAGTAATAACATTAAACACGTTTTTTTATTCAATTCAATTTTATAACCTCCCTACTATATCCGAAGACGTTTTGAATATTGTTTGTGTTTCGTGTTTCATCGTTTTTTGTTACTCTACGCATTAATAAGAGTGAAAAAATTGCAAAAAAATGATTTATGTATTATTAGTTTAACGATGGTGTTTTTTTTATTATAGTTTCTCATAATGATATGTCTGTTATCGCTTTCTAGTTCTACAAAAGTTTAATTTAGACATAATCTGATGTGCGTAAATGAAATCATACATTTCTTTGTTCTCTTTGTTTCAACTCCCAAGTGTATTTTGTATTAAATATTCATAGTAATTATTACTTGAACTTAGTATTGTATAATTTTCCAAAAATTTAAGAATAATTACTCAAAATCCGCGTCTTTAAATAATAATTGTCAAATAATGATTTATATACAAGATGATTATATTTTAAAATTTCAATAATTATTATCCCAAAAAATAATAGAAGGTTTAAAAATATATTTTTTTACATATTATAGAATCATTTAAAATCAATGCAAAACAAAATGTTTGCAATCAAAAATATTTTTTTACAATTTATATCGTTATTGTATTATTTTAGATTCTGAGCGGAGCAAGGAAGCTAGTGGTTTTACAATGGTGTTTATTTTTTATTTTTTTTCTTCTTTTTTTTTTATATCCTGTATACAAAATTTCTACCAGAAGGAGTGCTTTGATTTCAACATATAGTACCTTATCTTTTAGCAAATTGTACCAAGATGGTACTTTAGAGAGGTCATTTTTCGATTTTCTCAATAGTTATTTAATGCCACGGGAAAAAGTACTGAAAAATTACGAAAAACCACTTAAAATGGGATTTTAATTTCTAACAATTTGTTTATCACCGTATAGCAACGAATAAAATAAAATAAAATTATTAAAACAACTTACATGTTATAATAATTAATGACAATATAAAATATACAGACTGACAAACCGTCTCCGTTCAGAATCGTTTTTCTTATACAATGATATTATATCATTGAATTCAGGTTTAATACAATCCATTAAACAATGACCAACTTGTAACCTACTGTACAGCTGAGCGACATCCACTTACCTGTTTTTTGATTTAATTTAATTTTCGAACAACAGCAATCAATTACCATTTTAGTATTTCGATAAACAAAATATATCATATTTAAAACAAATAGTTATTAGCAAGAATTATCTAAATTTATTATGAGAAGAGTGGAGTGGTACAGGGGAAATCCCCAAAATGGAAGTCTCCCACTTTGCTTTTGTAAGCTTTAAATACATACTTATAGGTTATAATAAGTATTTACCTACTACTTGAAATTCAATTTTAGTGTATACTATATTAGTTTGAATTGGTAGGTAGGTATTTAGAAAATATTCTATTTAAGAATACGAAACTAATGATTTCATTTAAAATAGGTAGTAAAAACTTTTTTAAAAAAAAATAGTAGAAATATAATAGTTATTTTTTCAAAGTTATTAAATTGTATTAAATAGTATTTTGTAATTACTTCAAATAAGCCCTAATGCACCAACTTGGTTCACTTTCTCATCGAACAAGATACCGTTGAAGAAAATCGAAGCAGTTTCACTGCCCCAAACGGTGATGACAGACACATAAAAAAAAACACACACACATCATTGTAAATTCAATACATTCATCGTTCCACTCAGAATCTAAAATAAGAGCATAATATAATATCATATTGTGAAATTGTTATCGAATTAGTTAGATGTTCAAAAATCAAGTGGACTTTACTACGATTTTTATGAACCAGATCCAGTTCAAAAGAACCTCATCAAATGTCGTAACGTTTAATACCGAGAGACTTACATTATATTCATTGAATATGCGTATATGGCAGGTATATCATTATTGTCGCCAAACGACGGCCACCTCAGTGATTTCGCTATTAACCATGTATTTTACGTCGCACGCGTATACGTTTCGTTCGTTAGCGAGATCCACATAATAATAATGCAACTTTATTATAATATACACGCCATGACCGCCTGTAACGAGGAGACACGACCATAGGTATAACGAATAGTCGCGGCGGCACCATAAATAATAATATGGGTACCCGAAAATCGCTAGTGATATTTTCGGGACAGGTTGTATAATATCATAAGGTATTATTATCATTATGTAGATAATAATATATAGTGTCCTGCAGGATGTGATGACGTACACTTCTGGGGCGGTGCGTGGTCACAATAAGGCGTATTCCCGGTCGGCATGCCGCGAGGGATTAAGCGATACTGTACGTCGAACAAAATTTCGGCGGTGGAATAGTCAATTTTTTTTTTCTCTCTCCTTCGGCGTCCGGGTAAACTTGTCAATTAGATGCACAAAACGTTAACGCCGCCGACCGTCACCGTCTTTGCGGTTGTCGACAGCAGGATCCATTCATCATTGTGTCGGCAAACGAGCCCTCAGCATAGCGCTCTCACCCCACCCCAACCCACCACCCAAAAATAAACATACACACCCACACACACACTGCTGTAGGTGACCGCGTGAAAAATGGTCGACGGACCCCTTTCACTAGCCGCGTAACGAGTACGCGAGCTCTCTGACCCGTCGCCTACTCTAGCCGTTTCAGCAAAGTCGCAAAGACATTTCCCCGTTACGCGACGATCGTCGTTTTTGGACGCATAATTACGGTGGTGGTAATATTAACAGTGGGGTTCGTTATCTCTTGCGGTCGTACCCTCTTTCTGCCCGTTCGCCTATCGTCTCAAAAACGCGACGCCCCCAACACGCCGTTTCTCACCCCTATTCTTACGTGAACCATATACCTGACGCGGCACGGTTCCTGAAAATTATCGGTTCCGGTTATAATATTATAATGTATATGTATTGTCGACCAACGCCGATTATATAACATTATATAGTGTAAATCCTTGTTCTCCCCCGACCCCGCCGATACCCCTGTCGCCACCTCAGAACTTTGCAAATGCGTTTCCTTGGGAGTGTGTGGGGAGCACGCCCATTAGTGTACACCCGCTGGGTCAGAGGTTATACTATTACGAAGGTGCGCGATAGTGGCGTACAGCCTCTTCGAAAAGTGGCGTTAAGTTTGCTATCTAGAAGGTTCCCGGATATTTCTCGAAACTTATACCGTATCGATTATTGGAGCCACGTCGAAGTCCCGACAACCGAACGAAACGCTTTAACAAGACATTTTATCTTCTCAATAATCATCTGTTGATGTGCATCACGTACGATAGAACTCGAAATAAAGAATTGAGACCTCCGCGAGTCGGATAAGAAAAATCTACTCACATTTACTAGGAAATGTTTTTTTTTTTCATCAAATACTTATATATACTGCACATCTTTTATGCGCAGTCGTGTTTTCAACTTTTAGTATCAGAAAATTAATTTCTTTTCAATTCTTTCATACAGATCTCTGCGAATAATTTATCAACTATTTAGGTGAATACCGTTTATATATTATTCAAAATTACTAACAACGTCGTTTCGCAAATTCGAGCACGATATGTCATGTGAAATAAAACAATCAGTAGAATTTGTAAAATTTCGATATACCTGTATTAATTCTGCAACAATAACACAAAAATTGATTTTTCACACTAAATGTGTTTATACTTTATTTATACCTACTCATTTCAATTGATACTCTTTATTAATTAAGGACATACACATCATTTTAACCATGTCGATGGTCTTATTTTATTTCTTCCGTCCTTTGCAGCTAAATCGATGCTACTCCCGAATTCCCTTCACCAATCTTGTTTCTGATCCCAGCATATATCCCACAAGAAACCACCCAATTATTTACGTCCAATTCCGGTTGTATGGTTCCTAATTGATAATATTTGAAATATTATTAAGCAATAAGTAAGTAAGTATAAATATTATTATGTTCACTATTGATGAAACATTTTAATAAGAATCAGCAAACCTATTGGTTTTACGTTTTCTTTGTACAAACTTAGAATTTGTAATATGATACAATTACTATTACTTTTTCATACTGTATCACATAAAATGGTGTTTGTCACTCAGCTTTTCCAACATCAAAAAAATGACATATTTTATGTAACTACTTTTTCAGCCTACGTGCATTATAGTATCAATTTTAAGCTTTAAACCTATCAATTCAAACCAGGATGTAAGCACTTAGCTTATGTTTCTTAGCAAACTTTAAGCCATGCATTAAGTATAATTCCTTAAATGTTTCATACCAGTTAGATAAATAAAAAATAAGTCAAAACAACAAAAATGGATATTATTATATAATATGATAAACCTATAAGATATTAAACAGAAATATGATGTTATATTCCTGAAATGTTTTTATTCCACGGATATTATTTAGTTGATTTTCAACAAAAAATCAATATCACAAGTAACATAGAAGTATTTACTGAATTATAAAATAGTGCCCTGGTCAATAATTCGATAAAAATTGGTCTGCTTTTTTTTAATTGATTGCTTCTGTACCACTTATAATTTTGATCTATTAACTATCATCGATAATTATCGCCAGGTACAATAACAATCAAAATGCTCAGATTATAACGTAATATTATACTTATAACTTATATAATAACACCAGAGCCGTGACGACCGTAAGTCATACGATAATAGAATTACGTTTAAATTTGAACGCAACACTCAGGTTTGTGGACCTTGAAATTATGTCCGCCCATTTTACTGCAAAAAGTTTATTTTCTTACATTTTTAACTACCTACCTATAACAACCGTTGCAATAAGATAAGATACTCACCGTTAAAAAATCGACTTAAACGTTTTTTTTTTCAGCCCAACCACCAATAATAAAAATGTTTTAAAATTAAAGATTTTATATTTTTCTATGGCTCTAATTAGAAGAAAACTTATTTAATTTTGGAGGTTACTTAATTTTCGGATTAATACAGCTATATTGGACTTTACTTTAAATACACCCTACAGTAATACACTTTAGAAAAAAAAAATTGTTTAAGTAATCCAATTATACGTAAAAAATAACGATATCAATAATAATATTATGTGATTTTTAAAAATCTTCAAATAGAAATTATGATTTTAAGTGTGGTAAAATATCACTTGCAATGATTTGGAATTTAAGAAAATAAGTATTACCGTGCTCGGTGGCGTCCACGTCTAAAATATGTCTTACTGGTTTTATCTATACTAAGATGCGTACTCTAAGTTTAGAATTTGAACAGTGAGTAGCGTCTACTAAGAATGTTATTCAGCACCTGTATAAAGCTAGTTAAATTTAACCGTCTCCAGACATGTTGTGTTCATAATATCGCGTCAATTGACTGCATAATGTATACACGTGGCAATAATGCTAACGTTTCTGTTTGAGAACTATTTAAATCGACTGCACATGATAGGCATATATTATATTATATGCATACATGTTACACGGATTTAAAGTGAATACAATAAACTTTCTTATAATATTATGGTGTTCCTGACAGCACTCTAAATACCTATTATCCCATGTACGTATGAGTATAGTAAGAAAGTTAAATTTTCGCCTTAAAGCCTCGCCTGCACGACCACATCTCCGGATGATGCGTGGGCCAGACGAGAGGTGGGCTGAAAGATTTAATTAATTTTAGAAGGCTACCTTAAATGCTTATGAAAACCATTTATGCAACACATAACATCTTTGACTTAGACAAATTGCACCGTAATCTTCGTCGCATTATCCGAAGAGCTTTGCCAACAAAAGTTCCGTGTGCGGAGGCCGTGGTGGTCGGATGTAACAGTATTGATAATTACTTACTTATCTGAAACTAAGCCGTGTTTATGTGACGACAATATCTGTTTCCAAAATGAACGATACAAGTTGTCCAAAAACAACCCTTCTTCGGTTTCCCCGGAGGATATTATAATACGAGATTCGCAGACAGTTTCAAAATTTACAGGAAACTATATTCAGTTATTATACTCGTCAACCATAATGTATAGCTGCTAATACATAGAAATATCGACGTTTTCAATCATTATATATTGTTCCACCACCCACGCACAAACATTCGCCATGATAATTATACGAACATTATATCTATACACACACAATAGAATCATTTCACACAAATTTTTTCGTTTAATGTATAACGTAATTTGATTGTTTTACGCGTATGTATAGTTATTATTTTTTTTTTTTTTTTAACAATTATAATACAATTATTGAGCATAACTTTGCTGTATCTATGCCTGGCTATTATTTATTCACGACGCGGACTTTAACCAAAAACAAATTAAACAACAAGCAGCACATTCGACGATATTCGTTTCACAGGATTAAACCCATACGCCGGTCATTTTTAAGTGAATAATCGCGCTGCTAATTTTAATAATATATATATTAAACTCGTTGTCATTTGTTTGTTTTTCGAACGAAATCACATAAATCATTCAATTATAATTTTTATTTATAATTAATAATAACAAGTACTTTGTACGCGTTTAAAATAACAATAACGAGCACAAACGAAATCGCAGTGGAGCTAAAAATTGTGAACGCTAACGGTTTTAATAAATAGTTAATAATATGTATGTGTCGACCGATAGCAGTTTTTTGTAACATAACATAATAAAGTATATCATTTTATTATAGTGTCGTTAATATACGATTTCTAGTTACTATTAAATAAGATTACTAATTCACGCGTTCTTGTGATTGATTTTATCTATCAAATGGCGAAATGTGTTTTCTATATAGAAATTTAATAGTAAGAAATAAATAACTAAGAAAATATAAAGAGGCAGTGGGGTAAAAAAAAATTCAATACCTAAAATAGATTTTTAATAAATACGATTAAAAAAAAAAAAAAAAAATTACTGAAACTATTAACGTAAACTCTGTTGTTAAAATGAACAACAACATCAACAAGGAAAAACGACGTAGTCTTTGTTTGGTTAGAAAACCTAATTAAAATTATAGTATAGTATATAATACAATATTACATTACAATTTAAATTAATAAAACTGTTTTAATGGAGAAAGGACACAATATAAATTCCTCCGTACCATGTTTGGTTTCTTTCTTACAGTCATCAATTTCGATTTCATGAACTTACATAAAAGCATAAAATAAACTACAAAATAAATATTTCCTCACTTAAAAATTAAAATGCAAATCTTGCAAGATGTAAAAAAATTATCTTAATTTTGAATTTGATTATAATTATTGAATTTCGGTCATGTGTTCACTGTTTATCATTTATCATTTTATAATTTAAAATGTTTTGATTTTCAAGTTTTCTATTCGTTTTTTTTTAACAAGTAAAATACTTGGAAACTAGCAAGCAGAATTTTGTTAGAAAGCAATTTTGATAAAAAAAAAAAAAGAAGAAGAAGAAGATAAAACGTAACGTGTGTAAAAACTACTAACCTAACAACAGTATCGCTACCTATATAAATAATAAATAAAGAAGAAAATGATCAGGTCTTTCAGACGAATCCAAACTTAATTTACGGTAATAATGTATAATAGACATGTATGATGCGCATTATATTAATATGATCCAAATTAATTAAATTGGTTTCGAGAAATCTATTGCCTCGCCGTATCACTTTCGAGAAAAATGTACCAGAAAAGCCAATTTCTTTAGACACAATAAATTTAAACGTATTTTATATTTTTTGTAGAGTATTTAAATATAACGCGTTCCGGTGTTTGTTTGTGTTTTAAAAAAATATAAAGAACACTTTAAAGCGCATGTATTGTTTTATCACATTACAACAACTAATGAAATAAAAACAAATTATGAGTCTAAGACACTGTTTTGACTTTGTTTACCTAAACATATAGTTATAACTTTATAAGCCATCTAAACAGGAAAAATAGACACTCGATAATGTTGTTGAATTGCCTACCCAAGTCGCCGTGTGATCACAGTTAACTGTTCAAATTTGAACGAAAAAAGGATAAGTCGCGTTGAAAGCATGCACTGTGTATTAACTTAAGTCGACTGTTTTGAAATTAGCCTTATGAGTAAATTAGATTCGAACGAATGCATGCGCACAAGTGGACGTTTTGTTTTTATTTATTTTTATAGTAAATGGTATCATCAATAAATTAAAATTTTTTTTTTTGTAAATAAACTTTTTTCAAAATGTTAGATATAGATTTCTGTTACATTTAACTACTAAAAGGAGAAATATAATTTATAGTTTATTGTATACCTACTATTTTTCTTTTACATGTGAATATGTTCATTATGTTTTATGTATAAACACATTTCTGACTGTGATTAGAAATAAAAAATAATAATAATATGATCTTTGCAACATAAATGTATGAGATCTAACACAACTATTGATTTTTAAAAACAACTAATTTTAAATTATTATTATTACTATATAATATACTAACTACAAAAGGAAATCTGTAGTTTATCATATGATATTTGAGGGGGCACATTTTTATAGAGGTCCATTGTAATGTCGGGTAACACTTTAAAAGTTTTCATAAACAAAAAAAGTAGCAAAGTACAAGTGTTTGAAAAACAATAATAATAAAAAAAAAGTATTATATTATTTTATACTTTTATTCTCTAGGTAATTTATATTTGGCCAAGAAAAATGAATATATTACACACAAATATACAATATAATAGGAAAATAAACAAGTTGGTTCTATCAGTTGCTCAGAAAACTGTGGAAATGATGAAAATTTGACACTTTCGAAACGCAATCTACGTTAAATTTCCTATCTCTCAACGTCACGCTATGTAAATCAATTGAAAAGTAATACAATATTTTATAGGGTTTATAGAAATAAAGTTGTGTAGAAAAATGGCATTTCGTTTTACAACCATTATATAGGTTTCATACGTGAATTCAAAATCCATACCTACTATTTAATTATATTACAAATCTCACACGGTTACATAACCTTTGATGTCATATGCGGACTTGTGCAATCCATATTAGTCATTGGCTCAAGTATATAGTAATATATCCACTTACCGACCTTATACCGAATCGATTTTCCAATGTCTGCGATTTTCAGTTATCCGTCATATAGCTGTAAAAAATCAAACTTTCGCCACCACAATCCCGGTGTACATCCAAACCGATAGCTAACCAATCTTCAGTGTTTACTTTCGTATATTCTCAGACTTGAGAAGATATTCGGAAAGGTTTATGGTCGACGTTGATCTGGCCGCGTCTGATGTATGAATAGCCGACGACGATTTCCGTCGTCCGAAACTCACGTATATAGTTTTTGATTTTTACGTTTTTCATCAGAATGTGTGTACACCTGCCTACA
This sequence comes from Macrosiphum rosae, assembly GCA_016617965.1. NCBI lineage: Eukaryota > Metazoa > Arthropoda > Insecta > Hemiptera > Aphididae > Macrosiphum > Macrosiphum rosae. Next base: position 8,684 of record WHPZ01582304.1, on the reverse strand, counting down.
CGTACGGCGTACCTGTATAGATATATCAGATATTGTAATTTCGACGGGACTTTTGAATAGGTATAGGTACTGCGCAGTCACTCTATATTATTTGTTTGGTTTTTCGCGAGGAGAAAATGTCGTTTATTACATTATAATAATGTATACCCGCCGCGGAATATGGTCATGACGTCTGGTCGCGCAGTCTTACTCCACCCCACCACACCGCGGTTAACAGATGTTTCGGGGAACCAATCAAAAACCGGTTACGCGAAACGCGGTCCGCCGCGGTATAAGATTATGACTGCGCGGCGGACCAGCTTTCATCAAAAAGTGTACACCAGCCATCGAGTACCAATATAAATATTAACAGGTTGACCGCCCTGTAACCCTTTTTGGGCTCTCACTAGCCTACACCCTGTCGCCGCGGGTTTTTCTTCAAAGGTTTACTTGGAAACGGTTTTGACGAATTTAATCATAAAATTGATAAAAAAAAAAAAAAAAAAAACCTATAATGATATCTGCAATCTCGTTATACCATCAGGTGGTGGTAGTGGCAACACTGTACATTTTAAATCCGACTAGAAAATGCTGATTATCGTACTGTGTCTAAACGGGCTCCGGCTGAAAATCGATTTCAATCGTAGGTATAGTGATATTTTTGAGAACACCCAAATAGAAACTCGAAATCGATTTCAAGCGACATGAAAAAAACCAGTGGCGGTCAACCAGTTAAAATATAGGTAATAATAATATGTCGGACATTATAATTTCGACGGGACATTTGAGTAAGTACGGTCACTTTATACTTGTTTTGTTTTTCGCGCGGAGAAAATGTCATAGGTATAGGTATATAACATAATAATAATTACGTATACATTTCATTTTTGTCGATGTGTATAAAAATAATTACGCAAGTTTTTTCGTACCGAACCGAAAGCCATAGTGCAACGCGTACAATATACTGTACCTATTTTCAATTCACGCGCACTCGGCCGGCGTTCAGTCTTTTCGGGGACATAAATCACTGTCTGAACAGAAACCAAACATCTTTAGTAAATTTATTGTCGGTACACCGCGGGTTCAATATTTTACGCAAAAACAAAAACTAAAAGTAATACGCTCGCGCGCGCACGCGCATCGCCGCCATAAACCTGCAATATCGAGTCGTCCTCGTCTTACCGGCCCGTTTTCCGCTTTTCCGAGGCACCGAAAACGAAACGACCCCCGTCGCGAATGGCTTAGAGTTTGCGCCGAAACAGTCGAGTGAAAAATACACAAGCCGGCCTATGCGATTTGCATACGCGGACGCCGTTTAAATTTACGTTCCGGGAAAAAAAAAAATGTATATTTAATTATTACATATTATTATTATTTAATAAAAACGTCTGGTGTGTGTGTGTGTGTGTGTGTGTGTGTGTGTGTGTCGATATATTATGATTTCGTAAGTTACGCAAGTATTGACAAGGCGTAATATATCAAACGCGAGCATTCGCCTAACCTATAATGTTATAACGTTATTATGAAAAAACGAGTCGTCGTTCTACCGCGCGTGCAGTGCACTGGGCGCGTACGTAATTTACGCCGCGCCGCCGACGTCTCTCATAACTATATAACTTTTTTAATTTTGAACTCGTTTTTCATTTTACATATATACGAGCCAATTAATTATTACGACGATACACTCACCACCGCCTGCACCGTCGCATAATTGAAAAAGCCGACGAAAAAATCTAGTTAAAACGGAATGGTTTAGACGATTTTTATATTTTTTCCTGGGAGCCCAACGACGACGGTATAATAATAACAACTTGCACTCCGAAACAACGAGACGCTCACTCGTAATCCTATCGTTGTCACTCGCCAATC